>JAHBCN010010651.1:0-31172 GCA_019359885.1 Listronotus oregonensis | reverse complement strand
TTTTTTATAAACAATCTCTTAGTTAATGGATAACAATCACAGAAAGGCTTTCTCTTCTTGCCCACTGTCGAGCTGTAGGGGATCTGTCCCTCTTTTATAGGTATTTTCACGGCTTGTGCTCAGAGAGTTGGCCAGTATATTTTTTCTGGCAGCTCCCAACAGAGCAACACGTAGTGCAACTTTTATGCATCCTTGTACAGTTCAGTTAGAGAGGCCCCGAACTGTGGAACCTGCTGCCCGCAGAAGTTTTTTCTTTTCCTCCTAATCCCCATATATTTAAGTCCCGTGTAAATAAACTCCCTCTCACCACATTAAGACACCCACGGTACGTTAGTACTTAGGCATCAGCCTTCGTGGACTGTCCCAAGAGAAAAAAATACTAACTTTAAAATCACATTCCTATATAATTTTGGATGTCTTCTTAAAATTTTGTTTTTTGAGTTATCCATATATTTTTTCTCAAAAGAGCTGCATAATTCTAAATAAACCAAAACACTGATTTTCGGTATTAAAAAATTAAATACAAAAAAATATTTAAAAACACAAAAAATAATTTATTAAGGATATGTCCACTTTTCGCAGCAATGACATCTTGCTATCTCCTTGACTTCAAATGAGTATGGTTTTTTATCCTTTACTTTCCCAAATTTTCTTACGCATGAGATGACGGTGAACAGCACTTTTTAATTCGTCCCATAAATGCTCTATAGGATTAAGATCTGGTCTGCATGCGGACCATTTTAATCTTCTCAATCCAGCCTAATTCAGATACTCCTTAAAGATGGTGTAATGTTATCGTGCATCAGTATAAATTGGTTCCCCTATAAAAGGCGCAAATGGAACCACCACATCTAGGATGAGTGCGAGTGTAACGATGGGAGTTTAGAGCTACATTTTTCAAGCCATCTCCGTTTTATTTTTACCGATGTGCCAATCAATATATAAATTTTTCCTGAATACCCCAAATTTTATTAATGTTTATTTAAAATTCTGCAGTTCTAAAAAGAAAAAAAAATATGAGGATAATTCAAAAAACAAAATCTTAGATATACCTCAAGATTATATTAAAAAAAATCAGCTTCTTTAATTTCCCTACAGGCTTTCCGTTTATTCACGTAGGAAACTACCTATAAAAAAAGTGGGTATAACCAGAATAGTAATACAGACATATAAAAAAATTATAAATCATCAAAGTTAATCGAATATTTTAAGTGGTGAAATTTTGTGCCAGAGTGTATTTAATTAATTATAAATACCCCATTTTAAATAAAGGAAATAATAAACTCCAATAAATAGTATTTTAAATAAAAAAAAAAACCATAAAAATTTTTTTTTAAAAAAATTTTAAAAACCAAAAAAAAAAGTTAAAAAATTAAAAAAGTTTTTAAATTTAAAATTTTTTTTTAAATTTTTTAAAAAATTTGAAGGTTAAAAAAATTTGCAAAAATTTTTTTTAAATTTAAAAATATTCCCAAAAAAAATAAATTTTTTTGAAAATTTTTTTTTTCTTTAAATTTTTTAAAAATTTAAAAATTTCTCAAAACTTTTTTTTAAAGGCCCCTATTTCTTTTTTTCTTGGGCATGCTTAAAATCGGGAATTAAAAATTGTTGATCCAAAGCTTGCCACTCTTTCTTAAAGCCTCAGAAAGCTCCGGGGTGTCTGTGGCTAAAAATCTCAAGATGTTGTCTTTGGGACGATCCCAGACGGGTGGGGTTGGGGACTCCAAATTCATTAATCCCCAAACTCTTCTAAACCAAATTTAAAAATTTCCCTTCTTAGGACGGGCGTTATCGTCAAAAATAAAAATCATCCAAACTCTTGAGAAAAATGGACCAACAATGGGACGAATAACTAACGTGGCATATCATTTTTTTTTTAAAAGAATTATTTGTTTCGTGCGGGGCAGGGATCCCCCGGGGCCCCAGACAGTAACAGACCCTTCCACATAAAAAAACAGTTGCAGAAGAAAAAAAATGTAGATTTCTTCATTGTAGTAACAATCAAATGACCCTTTTTTTTGGGGGAAAGAGCTCGTTTTTTCCGCCCCTTTTTTCTATTTTGGGGTTTTTCCCCTTTGTTTTAAAAATAATTTTAAGTTTTTACTAACCCCCTTTTGAGAAACATTAAAATTTCCCCCTAATTCTTGTTGAGTACGATTACTATGTTGCGAAGAAAGTCTTCGTAGTGGCATAATAGGGCACTAAAGTACTGCACAAAACCAAGCAGACGCGTAGAATTGCTTGTAAAACTAAATAAAATCGAATAACATTTGTTTGTTTCAGAGAATTTGTTTGTATCAAAATACCGATCGATAATTTTTTACAACTATCCAAATTAGGCCACATTTTTCGCCTATCAGAGCAACAAAAAACGTACCGAAGAGCAAGGAGAAATTATAATCTTAATATCATTAAACTAAAAAAAGCGAAAAACCGGGGGAAAAAAAGAAAAAAATCATAAGGGTTTCTTTTTTAAATGGGATTTTTTGGGGAAAAAAAAATAAAAAAAAACCCTTTTAAAAAAGTTTCTAAAAAAAACGGGGTTAAAAAAACCCACTCTTTTTAGAAACCCCCGGGGAAAGGGGATAGACCCCAGAATCTTAAATAGAAAGGGGGTCGAGTGATACATCATTTTAAATTTTTTTAAAAAGCTTTCCAATGATACCAAAAAATTACATTTCAAAAAATTTTTTCTCTGTTTATCAAGGAAAACAATAAATAAAAAAAAATTTTTAAATTGTTTATTAATATTTAATTAAATGAAAAAAATGATTACTACTGATATACTGGCATGTCTCTTAAGAATTCCAAACATGTCAAGCCCACAGGTATTTTGAATTGATTTAGTTGCTATGATTTTTTGCCGAAAAAGGGGGGTTTTTTTAAATTGCATTTTATTATCACAAAATTTATTTTTAAAAATAACTTGAAAAAGGGGTATTATTTTTTTTAAGTTGATTTTGGGTTTAGTTTAAACGAAAAAAAAAAGGGATTTTCCCATCTTTAAAAAGGTTACAACCAGTAACTTAAAATTAAAATTTTTCCCCCAAAAAGTTTCTTAAGGACAGCTCAACTTTTTAAGAAAGGCACCCCCGGCCAAAATTTTGGGAGTATGTTCGCCAATTAGTAGCCAAAAAAAAAGGGGGAAAGGGGCGGGGGCCAAGAGAAATAAACCCGGGGGACTAGTCAACGAAGCAGGGGCAAATTAAAAAATTTTGGGGGCATTTTTCAAAAGAATTCAACGCTATAAACCCCTCAAGTTTTTTTTAAAAAAATTTTTGGGTTATCTTTTTAAAAAAAAAAAGAAAAGTACTTAAATTTCACAAGTTTTACCCCCCATAAACCGCAGATATTTTAAAAAACTTAGTGACGACGACCCGGGGAAAAAAAAATGGGGTTTTGGGGAAAAAATGACAGATAAATTTGGAAAAAAACCCAAAATTTTAAAAAAATTTCTTCGGGTTTTTGGTCCCCCTTTTTTTTAAATGGGAGTTAATAAGAAAAAAATGTCGTTACTGGATAACGAGAACCCACATGTATTTAGAAAAGGGGGTTTTTCCCAAATTTCCCCCGAAATTAAAATTTTTTGGGGTGGTATAAGGGGGCGGTATTATTTGGCCCAATATTTAACCAGGAAATTTAAATGGGGACATGTATGCCAAATATTTCAGAGGTCTACGAACCACCAAAGTGCGAGAAAGAAAATCAGAGGGAATACAAGGTTATCTTTTTTAGAAGCTTACTACTTTTTTAAAAAGGGGGGGGGCACCTCCTAATTATGTAGTTCCCCCCTTTGGCAATGGTTGGGGGGGTCATTATCCCAACCCCCCGGGGGGAAAGGGGGGCCTTTTTTAGCGGGGGCCCCCCGATCCCCGGACCTAAACCTCATGACTTTTTTTTGGGGGGCCTAAAATCTGTGGTTTAAAAAGCAACCTGAGTCACTAGAGCAACCCAGAAAAAAAAAAATTTCAGGAATTTTTGTGCCATATCCAGAGAAACATTTGAAATGTACGGGAAAAGTTTGAAAATAGGGTTTTTTATTGTCTTCAAAACACGGAAAAAATTTTGAACATTTAATTTTAAAAAAAAATAAACAATTTCAAAAATTTTTGTTTTTTTTTTTTTGTTTTCCTTTTTTTAAAAAGAGAATAATTTTTGGGGAAAAATAGCTTTCTTTTGGTATCATTTGGGGAAAAATTTTAGAAGAAAACAAAAACCCCTTTTTAAAAAACGCGCAAAATGTTAGAGTTAAAAACCAGTTAAAAAAATTTTAAGAAGGTTCATCAATCGCTTAGGTTAGGTTAAGCGGCATTTTAATTGTCATTTTTGGCGAAAATCCAAAGGAATCACCGAGTGAACTAAAAAGAGTAATCATCCTTTTTTAAATATTTTTCCAGTTTGGGGTTTTTTTACCCCCCCTTTTGGGCGAAAGGAATTAGCCGTGAGAATAACGTATTGTATATTTACATTTTTCACTGAACCTTCACTTTGGAAATCATCGGTTTGACAACGCTTTTCATTAAAATTGGTCGGGGCAATAGTTTCATCGTTATTTTTTTTGTACTTTGGATAAAAAAAAATGAAATGCAGTTTATACTTTTTACTTTGGATGATTCTTCCTAGATGAACATCCAAAGTGAAAAGTCTAAATGAGCCTCTAGGCACAAAGGGGTTTTCACATGATGAATTCCTCATGAACTTTGTTTCCACTGGTTTTTAATTCAAGCATACAATTAAATGGTAGGCAATTACTGTGTAACTTACTATTCTTTTTATAATTTATGGAAAAATAGGGTCTTTATATTTTCTCTGTAAGTGTCTATAATTATTTTTAAAAAAAATGATACAATTTTAAACAATTGAAGCTTTTTTAATGGTTACGTATTGGCCAACGTTACATTACTTCAAATTTTTATACCGTCCCTCTTGCAAAAGCTTTGTAAGTACACTTACTATAAATTGAAATTTCCCAATTTAGCATCTGCGTATCATTGCCTTAATTTCCTAAAACACTTTAACACTTAAAATACCAGTTACCAAACCGTTTAAACTAATTGGTATAATTTAAAGTACTTACATGACATTTCTTAAATCCTAAATATTTTTTTATTCTATTAAATTCTATGGTTGCCAGATCGTTTAGTTTATGCAATAGTGTAAATGATCAACCTTTAAAGGCTTGACAACTAACATTATATATAAGTAATGTATGGTGGAATATCTTTTAATGTTTTTAATGCTGATTATTTGGTTATTTATAATAACTAATAATAAATAATAAGGAGTGATTTTAAATAATATTTCTTGCGGTGTTTGTGGTGTTACATAATAATAGTATATTAGTAACCAATAATAATACTGTGTTTTGAAATATTTTTGAATTAAAATAACAACAAAAATTTACAACTTTTTTAACATAATATTATTTTTAATCAACGCACTTCTATCTAACCATGCTTCCAGGCCATAATCTTCCCCTCTTAAATAATTTTTTTCCAGTTCGTCTAAATAACCTTCTACACCAAACTGCCACTCCTGCCAGATTAGTTAATATGTGTTTAAAGAATGAATGGTCTTCCAGACAATATTAAATCTAATTCTGTTATTGATTATCCGATGTTATATTATATATCAGACACTCAAAGACCTTCATAACCCAAACCAAAATGACTAGAAACTACTCCCCAAAAACCTTTTTTCTTGGGGCTTAAATCCTTTTGAAAAACACAGCAAAATCGGTGCGGAAGAGGCCCCAATCCGCATTTCATGGAGGGGGATGTTACAAAAAAACTTTTTTGCCTGTAATGGAAACTGATTGCAATTGAAAGACCTTGTTCCCGGGGGGGTGAAAATCTTTTCAACAGGTTCAGTTTTTTTTTTGGGGTTTTTTATACTTAAAAAAAACAACCGAATTCCGGGGAAAGCTAAAGGGGGTTGATATTTTTAAAAAAATTTAGGGGGTTTAAAAAGGGCTTGTTTTTAAATACTTTAAAAGCTTTTTGTTTTACCCCTCCGGAATATTGCAGAGGTTGTATATTTAAAATTTTTCGGATATGCAAAGAAAAAAGCCCAAAAAAAAAAATTAGCTGTTAAAAAAATTGACAGAAAAAGGGGTTCGATTTGTATATTAAATTTTGGCATTTGTTCACACTAAAAAAAATTTTTCCCCCAACCCGTTGGAGGGGGATATGACAAATGTTTTTAAAATTTTTTATTTTATTTTTTACAAATATATTTCTTTAAAATTTGGTTTTTTAAACTGTAAAGTCTCTATTTTCCATATTTTGGGAAAACTAAAAGTTTTTTTAAAATTTAAATCTGATTTATTTATAAAAAAGTGTACAAAAATTCTTTTTAACAATATTTAAAAATGCAAACAGCCCATCAGTTCTAAATTTATTGGCGTTTTTTGACTAGAGAAACAACAAGAAGCTGCAAGAATTGCCACTTGAACTTAAAATTTTTGGTGGAAAGGCAGCTGCTCCAACAAAAGTAGTGAAGGAGCGATTTGAATTAAAGAAAATGGATCAAAATACAAAAGCTTTAAATTTGGTATCAGTTAATAGGCAGATATTCCAAAAGATGTTGATTGCAATACAATGCACTCTTTGTAACACTTTTAAACACTAAACTAGCTCCCTTGATAAATCCGTTTTCATTGCCGGCGTTGACGACGATATATCTATAATCTAAAAAAAATAACGGTTTTAACATGGGCGCAAAAGGAAAAAAATGTTTTTATAGTAGTAATTTAGATGTCTAGTATAATTAGAAATATAGCCGAAACATATATTCACTTTATCCCATCACGAATCCAAATCCAAGGCAATTCTTAAATCCAACCCTAGCACATTAATCAAAACGGAAAAAATGTTAGGGCGCAAGTGTAAAGGTATTGGTAATTGATCCCTACCAATGGTTTCTTTTTGAATAAAAGCAACTTTTACTTACCTTCACTGCTTTTTAAAGAGCTTGTGGCTTTGGTATCATCCTGCCAGGTATTTCTAAAAGATCCTTTATTAAATATTCATGTTTCATCAAGAAATACTGGAGTAAGACCGTTTTGAAGTAGACTTATATTTTTTGTGTATTCTCTGAGAAATTTAATTTATTATTTTATTAAAAACATCTGGTAAATCCATGAGATACTTTCGGTTGTTACTTTTCTTCCACTGAAAGCCAATTTCTTTTACCCATTTTCGCAAAAAAACTAATGGAGAAGTTAAAATGATTGCTCATTTCATCATTTAATTTTTGATGGAGAGATTTTATGGTGATATGCTCTTTAAGTGCATACATGCGATAAATGGTACCCCGGATCTTTTTAAGTAGTCAGTAGTTTTGATATGCTCTTTATTTCTTGTTGATGATATTTCTTTAAAACTTTTGTCCGATTTTAGTCCATATTTTTTAAATTAAATATTGCTCTTACACTCACTTTCGTTGCGGCAGCTGTCCTTTTCATCACATTTTGAAAGTTCAAGGCAATTCCTGCAGCTTCTTGTTCTTCTCTAGCTCAAAAAGCCAATAAATTTAGAATAACAGCTTTTGCTCGTTTAGTCGCTTATTTCCTATTTTTTCGGCATTTTTACTTTTGACACACGCAGATAATTTTTTTGACAATGCGAAATTTTAAACTTGGGAATTTGTCATTAATGTGACAAGTAACAGTTGAAATAAGAAAACACATGACTTTTTTTGGTAAACTTATTGTTTCTCTCTGTAAAAGTGTATCAGTTAAGGATGCAAAAAATGTCGGAGCTGCATATCTGAAAAAATTCAACTATATGACAGCCAGTCATAGCATGTAAAAATAAAATGTGATTTTTACATTTAGAATAAGCCGATAAACTCGGATCTAAAAATATTTGCGATGGTTGTTGAGCTTTTCCCAGTTTTAAAAAAATAAATTATTTTTTTAATTAAAGTTCGAGCGGTAAGTAATACCAACAGATCAACATCTTACCAACAACAACATTTACAACATTTGGATTGGGTTGATTAAGTGCAGTTTTTACCGTACAGTAGTAATTTTTTTTGCGACCTTAGAAAAAAGAGCAGGTAGACGGGCACTGTTACGTAGACAATTGAGCAGTAGACAGATGTTGCTTAAATGAGGGACTGAGTTTCTTTTTAGTTCATATTCTCAAAATTATCATTCAATAATAATGTATTAGTCATGCAGACTAATAGTTGTACTTATATTATGCGTCCAATGATGTATATAGAAGGCGTAGAACGGTATCCCAAAGGTTCATGTAAATTTTGAGCTTCTTGGTTCATGAAAGGGTACCCCTATTTTTCGGGCTAACTTGACCGGATAATTAAATCTCTCTCGGGTTATTGATGATCTTCCAAAACTTTATCCTGTAATTTTGGTATGAATTCTGGTGTTAATGCACTTTCTGGACTTCCTTTACGTAGATAGTATTGAAGACTTGTACCACTACGTTTCAGTTCAGCACACACATCTTTCTACTATACTAATCTCCTAAATATATATAAAATACTATTAATTTGTCTGATTTTACGCCTTCCATACACTTTTATATCAGTAACGAGAAAATAAACGCAGAAGCAGAAGTACAACGGCCTGAAATCGTAAAATCTATTGTGAAGAAATAAGACAGAGGAAGTTACGAGAAATATTATGATTCATTCAGCTGTTCTTCGCCGATGCTCATCTGTCGGCACTGATTGCGGTGTGATTTACTAGTTGCACAAGATGGTTTTTTATCTTTTTGGGGTGAAAAGATATAGCGGGATTTTTGTACACGGTGGCTCTATGAAATTTATTGTTTTATAAAGCTTCTCCTACCTTAAATCATTATTTTTGTTTTTACATAGGTAAAATATAAGATTTAAATAATAGGTATAAATTACAGTTTTTAAAATAACAAGAAATTTTTAAATGTGCTTTAAATTAAACAATAATTAAATTAAAAAATTGCTGTAAAAATTTGGGATATTTAGAGATCAAAATTAAAACTATAGTAAAACTTGTCTATAACGGCCACCATAAAATTAAGAATATTTGGCCTTATAGAAGGGTGGCCAGTATTGCAGGTAACAGTTGTTCAACCATTCGAAGCTACAAAATTTTCCACTTTTAAATTGCTTGCTGCCTCAAGTGATTTTTGTTTAATAAAGGGTACAGATATTAAAACATTTTTATCTCTTGCTTTGCAGAACCAATTGTAGACGACTTGATCTACTGCCAATCCTCCTGACTTCTGGAATTTCCTCTTTTGTTCTAAATTAACACCTTCTTCAAACATTTGATTCAGTTTAGCTTTATTCCTGATAATATCATTTATTCAGGATTTTTCAACACCAAACTTTTTAGGCAGTTTTCGCGCACCCACAGGGTACTTTTCACTTTTCGCAATATTATTAATTTTTTCCTTCAGTGACAAACAATTTCGTTTTGGGGACAAACACTTATCGATTCCGAACACGATAACTTTATTCTTATCGATTTAAGACACAACTAAAAATATAATGTGAAGATAATCCCCCAAGCCACTAATGCTATTTGAACCTGGCCATAAATATTATTGTTGGGTATTTTACCTTTAAAATTTACAGAATACAATCATAAAATAATAAAATGCAAATTAGCCCAAGGAATTTCCGGCCAATATAAAAAGGTTGATATAAATGAAATAGGTTATAAAAATTGAGATTTGTGTGGCCGTGGCTGTTTTATAAGGGTGTGTTATCTAAGGGTTTTTATATACGGGATTTTCTATGGCCGATTACACAGGTGGCCGATATAAAAGGGTATCCGTTAACACAAGTTTTACTTATTTCAATTTTGCATACTTATTTGAGATATTCAGAAATATTTTTTTTTTTAATAAAAAATTAATATAATATAATAATCTTACAAATGTCAGATCAATTTGTTACGACAAATATATTATTTATTTTTAATATTAGGATGGGTGTTAAGTTGATTAAATTTGAATTTCCTGAAATTGCCTTGGTTATACAAGGATAAACAAGTATGATTTAAATTATCATATATTGGGACAACATGGGGATTTTTATTCAGTATTATAAAAAATCTTTCTTGTATATTACTTTTTTGAAAAAAGTTTTCTTAACACACGGTAAACTCAAAACACAAGTCCACAAAAAAAGTGGTGTGTGCTGGGTGTTAGACTAAGATTTTCTGGAGTATTTTTTTCCGCCGAACACGAATCTGTAGTCAAAATTGGGGGTCGAACAGAAAAAAATCGAGAAAAACCCAAAAAACCGATAAGCTACATTTACCGGCAGAAGCCTGCTGCCACGGAATGTTTGGACTACGACTATATAAACCATAAAAGATTAAAAAAAATTGTAGAACAAAATATAAAGCTTTTTAAATTGTCTATACAGGTGAAATAACCTCAACACCTTCCGGAAAGATCATATAGGCAAATGGGTATAAAATACGAAATAGAACGGGCAATTAAACCGGGGGCCGCTCAACCATTCAAAAAGGAGGCTCCAACTTTGGGGTTTCGCCGTTCTCCCTTTTTAAAAAGGGATAAGACCCCTTGGAAAGATATTGAAAAACACAACGTAAAACCGGTCTTTAAACCCAACAAAATCCCCGGGGCACCTAAGATCTGCAAAGGACCCGGGGACCCCCCCGTCCAATGCGGGCGTTTACAGAATCTCCTGTTCCTGTGGGCGAATATTTGGGAACAAAACGGGGCTTTAGAACACGTCTGAAAAAGCACGAAAAAAGGTTTTCGTCTGGGGCAAACAGAAAAATCGCCGTGGGTAAATGCCCTACAAGCCAATCACAACATACATTTCGAAGACGACAATTCTTTCCACGACAACGTATTCAACGCGTATGTACAGAGAAGCCATAAAAATACACAAACACAGGAATACAACAGGAAAAAAGAAGGGCTAACTTTAAACGGGAAAATGGCACCCAATATTAAAAGACGCTAAAGTAAAAGCCCATGACTCCCCGCATGATACTATTACTAGAAGATAAACCCACTTGGCGATTTAATTTCGTACGACGTTGCGCATGACGTCACTCGATGACAAAAATTCTGCTTGTCGGTTGGGAAAACTGTGTTTTAAAGCCTTTTTTTGTTTATTGTATTTTCATTACTTAATCCATCTAAAATCTAAACAGAAATCGGAAAGCCATATTAAAAATCGCTGTTTTCTGGGGGAAAATTTTTCATCAGTGACGTCAGGCGTGCGAGAGAGAAGGTTTTCTCATGCGCGTGGGTTTATCTTCTCATAATAGTATCATGACTCCCAAGCCACACCCAGACGTTCGTCCTCCGTCCTCCACAGATTTTAAGAATGATGCAGTGTTGCAAAAACACATTTTTTGCAAGTTTTATTATATTTTTTCTAACCCCCGAACTCTAAAAACATGACCACTAATAATATAAATCATAAAAACTAACAATAATTAACGTATCTTTTCAAATAATTAATAAATTAAACTTTTAAATTTGTAAACCTAAAGCTTTGCATAGTTCCTGAGGAGGCGTGTCCAGGAATCTTTCGCCGTCGGAAAGTTTTCGACGCTCCTGACTTTGTAACTGGCAAAACGGGGGTTTACATGTGGGAAATTCGCTTGTTAAAGGAAAAATACTGAACCGATTTTCTTTTTATTTTATAGTAAGTTAGCCCTAGTCAACCGGGACATTTTAAAGCTAAATTTAATCCGCTAGGGTTTATAATAAAGTTTTTATAATATAAATACACGGGTAAAAAATCCCGAAAATCATCCTTCTTCGCGGAAAAACCGTTGGGAAATCTACATACTTAATGGGATGTTCTCAGGGGTGGTTTTTCCGTTCAGGGAATATTAAAACGCGTATTTTAAGATATAGTACGCGATTTTTATCATTTGGTTCGCGAATAATCCGAAAATTAAGGGTCGCGTAGCCGCATAATTTTTTCTAAATTTGCGATTAGAACAAAGCCTTTCGGGAATCAAGAATAGGGGCGTATACCAAAGCTCGCTATTGGTTGAAAGGATAAACTACGCAGTTAGAAATTAAGAAATCAGATAAAAGCCAAGGGTTTTTTACCAAAATCAAGAGATCATTATCAGCTTTCGTCCACGACACTTCGCGTTATTTTTAAAAGATCTCTCGACTCCCTGTCATTCGTAGACGGGCTTCAAGTCGATCGGTGCGCCTGTTAATTGCCTGTAATATTCCCAGCACTTGCACTCGCTGGGTAAAGAGGGGATTAGCACTTGTGTATCGGATATTCCGTGCCAAAAGCCAGTGTGGTATTTGACGGAATTGCCTTTACTGAAGAAGTGGGATAATTAAGAAAAATTCTCGCGGCGCGTTTTTAGTGGAAATTCGGTTAAAAAGGTACAGGAAAGTCCGCGGAGTACTAGTGACTGCCTACGTCAGTACTCAGGAGTTGGGATAGCGCGCTATCGCTCCATAGGTAAAAGCTTTCCTTCTTGATCCGAAAATTAAATTTTCCGAGCCCCTACGAAATCTAGCTGTTCCATGCATTGATGGCCAGTCCGAGAAAGTAGTTTGGGATAAGACCTTTAAAAACTGAAAATTAGAAAAAACCGCCCTATGCAGAAATTAATTTCTTAATTTGCAAGATTCATTGTAATTTGCTCCAGACCTTCAGTTGGGATCCGGCCTGCACGCACCGAAATCAAAATTAGAGACTTTAAGAATTTTTGCTGATTTAGTGTTTTTAATATTAAAAGCCGTGCTAAATCCAAGAGCAATTTTCTTTTTAAAAATTAATGTTTCCCTGATTGGATTTTTTATAATTAGATCTCTTCAAAATTTAATGTTGTGGAAAAAGCTCATTTCCAAACTTCTATTTTTGTAAATATATTTGTAAACCTTTAATAAGGTATTAATCAGCATAATATTTGTATTTTTGTAATTAGCCATTTTTGTGCTAATTTTAAATTTAAATGTTAGGATAATAGTTTAATAGTTTTAAGTATTAATTTTGTAAATTTTATGAAAATTAAAAGCTCTTTTTGATTTTTGTATTTAAGCCTTGTTTTTGCTAAATTTGTAAAAATTTGGAAAAATTGGTTTATTCAAATTTTGAAAAATTAAGTTTTTAAGTTTTAAATGAATGCACTGAATTAATTGCTTCTAATTAGAAAAACTATTTTTATTTCTTTTGATCTTAGACTGATCTGGATAGAAAAATTCGTTATCTATAGTATAACCAATTTTCCAGATAGCATTTTGCTTTTAATTTTCTAAGTTTAGATTTTATTTTTTGGAAAAAGGTTAAATAACCTCAAAAATAATTAATCAACTAAAGACTTATTAGTCGTTTGATTAATAAACACAGACTAATTAAAAGTGAAAGGAAAGTGAAAAACATTAGTGAAAACCGCCAAATAAACTTTTGTGAGTGAAAAACTTTTAAAAGCACAGTAGGACTTTTGGTGCTATAAAAACAGATAGGCATTTAGCAAACTTAATTTGTTAAACAAAACAAAATTAAATTAATTAGTTTTTAGGGAAAATTTTGTAAACTATAATTTTAAGTTTTTATAAAACTGTAAAGAGCTCTCAAAAACGACTGACAATTTTCCTATTTCCCTAAAATTTTCTAAGTGCCAATTCTACTCCCTTTTTAATTTTCAATAAATTTTCTTTTTATTAATTTTCCAAAAATGGAAAATTTTAATTCTAAAAGCATGCACCCTCCTACTTCTGAAGCTTTATTAGCTCACGAAAAACATTTTCCGACCGGCACACATCGCCCTTTATTTTCATCAAGTCACATTAATGGGGCGGTGAACACTCATTCTGGTTCACCGGGAGGAAGGCGGGTTTTCCCCTCATCCTACGGGATGAATGTGACTTCCCTTGACAATAATACTTATGACAGATCAAATTTATTGTATAATAATATTAGCGATTTAGCGCCTAAAAATAGTTCTAGGTTTGAGGCCGCCACGCCGAAAGAAATCCAATTAGGGACTAATAGGACTTCGGGGAACGCGGTTTCTAAACCCGTACCGGGCCTGGACAATCAGGATCCGTATTGGATAAATTAAATTTTTCGAAACAATATCAGAGGCGTCCGCCGATAGCCTAAGCGGGATAAGACCCCTTAGGCCCAATACGCCTGATTATAATTTAAAAAATATTATTCCTCTTAAACAGCAAGAACCCGGGTGATCGGCAACAGCAGTCCGAAACATCAGTCGTCAGGGAACCACCGCGCCGCTCACTTCGAGTACGACAGCCGCACCACTGAAGATGGCCACCGCAGATGTGGCCGAAAGCTTAGGAATGAAAATTCCCAATCCACGGCCCACAAGCCCGGAAGATACCTCTAATAGAATGTCTATACAGGGTCGCCAAAAGTAAAAAATGTAGAGGGGGTCAAAAAGTTTAGGTTAATTTACTAGCCCAGAATTAATTGAATTAAAAACACGGGTTAAATTTCTAAATAATAATTACATCCATTTAAATTCTAATATTGTAAAATTTAAGGATTTAGACGGGTATTGTTTGTTTTAAGTAATTTTAAAAAACCCCAGGGGGGTCGACGGACCTACCCTAACCCCCCTTGCCGGCGACCATGTGTCTATATAAAAAGTTATACAGGTGTGAAAAATCCAAAACCGAACATAGGCACAGTTTATACCGTACAACGAATCAGTTATTTAACTCTCCACCTGTTTTGAAGCCATAGAATTCAACCAATAGGAACACTTTCCTCATATTCTGGGCATGCTCAATCTGCCAATTGATATGAGGACGATTTCTTTTATTTATAATAACCAGTCCGGTCTAGTTTTGTCTTTTTCTGTTACGACAGTTTTACCACAACAGGGAGAGATGAACAGATGCCGTACCTGATTGAATCAGAAAGTGAACGCACCAGTCAGGGCTGGTCTATCGGTTTTTTTTATTTATTTTTGATCGTCAGGTCAGTTGGTTTATTGAATTGTTTGGAGGTTGGAAGCGTTGTTTATTTTTCGGTGATTTCAAGTGATTTGTTTAAGTATGTTTGATTGTTGAACGTCAAGCAAAAAAATGCATTTTTTATGTTGGAGGATATTTTATTAAAAAAATGTTTAGCAAAACATTCCTGTGAAATTTGTCAGTCATATTCAAAGAAGACTCAAAAACTGTCTGATGATGCACTGTTTACACATTTTAGAGCATACCAGAATACTGCAAAGGATGTGTTTGGCAACCTCAGGTCTCCAGATCAAACTTTATTCGAGTTTTTTGGATCCTGCGAAAGTCTATTTGTCCGCCCTTTTAAAGATTTTGCCATTTTGTCAAATGTTGCCACAAAAATAAGAAATAAAAATTTAGAACTACCTTTTCAACATCCTTGTAAAAACTTCCCCAGAATATTTTACTCTTTAAAATTTTTAAACAGAGATTTGCTTTCACCCAAAACAAAAAAATCACAAAAACTTAATATGCTTCAGCATTTATAGGCCTATTTTTTATAAGTGTATGGTAATATAACCATACATTTAAATTCAAACAAGAATAGAGTGGCAAGGAAATAGATATGTCATATTTTTAAAGTTATTTTTTTTTTCGAAAATTAGATCCTGAATCAGTATTCAGTCTGTCAAAAACAGACGGTTGTTACCCTTGTAGTAATTTCTACTCAGTGGTTCTAGAAATGTATAGGTATTCATTTTATTTTACTGAGGTAGTTATTTAAATAATTTAACTGCTTTCTTGAAACTTCGGGTTACTTTGAAACTCTGTAAGGTAAAATTTTGTTTCCTCTATGTCTTGTGTGTACGTAGGCCTAAGAATTATATTTTATGACTTTAGTTATTGGTTTAGCTATTTACTGGATGGTGATTCTTCTATATGTGTGATAATAGGCTACTTTTACATTTTTAAATCTTATACTGTACTGTAATGTTCATTCTCGGCTTGCTTCGGTTTGCTCGGTATGAGTCAAAAAAAATCATTTTTTATTTTCCCGGCAAGTGAAAGTGGCCTATTAAATTTTCGTATGACCAATAAATACTCGAAATTTTTTTCTTGGTCACTTGACCATATTATATATTTTTGTTAAATATACTTACACATCAAATTTTTAACATGACTTTTATTTATTGAAATGGCTACCTACAAGAATAATAAATCAATTATGTATATTCGTCCTACGTTCTTCAACATCAACATTTATTTCTCTTGAGGTAGCCCAGCCTTTAATGGTGTTATTATGAGCACCTGAACCAGTTTTTAAATAAAAATTTTCAAATACATCATTTTATGAAATTTTTTTTTCACCTATTTAAACCTACCTGCCACCAGCTATCAAATTATGTGTAAATAACTGATCATTCTAATAAACTTTTCCCTTTGGGTTTTTTTTTTCCAATTCCACCAAGTTGTTGAATCATTTAATTTATTAATTTGATTAAATTAATTTCAGCCCGGGCCCTGTCGAGCTCCAGCTTGCGTTTTAAATCACAACATTTTTAAATGGAGGGGGCGGAAATATGAGGAAAAATGAAAAAGTCAAATCTGGCTTAATCCAAATTAACAGAGTTAAATAACTGATTCGTTGTAGGTATAAACGGGCATAGGGAAAAAGTGTAATGTATCAAACAGAAACGGACAACCCCTTTAACTGTATGAAAGAAGTGAAAAAAGCTTTGCAATTTTCGATACTTGATCAAGCGCTGTCTCGAACAGCGAAAAGGATTCAGGCATACGGAAACCCTTTCGTCGAGCGTACGCTGTTTAAGCTTTTTTGGCTCGTATGTCCTAGTTTAAATTTCATCTCACTCTGTTTTAGTGGTTTATTTGTTTTCTTTGTTCTACTTGCGAAACGTCCATGTTCGGTTTTGAACTTTCCACAACCATTTTTTATTAGTAATAAAATAGATATGAACGAAAATGTAATTTGAACAAAAAGTTTTATTCCAAAATAGGATAAAAACATTTATTTTTATTATTGTGATATTTTTTTAGTACAAATCATTTATTTTAATTTTAAATTACGCGAAGCTTCCAAAAAAAAAAAAAAAAATCAAATATTTTCTTTTAAAAAAATTTAAAAATTTGGGGTTTTTATTAAACTCAAAAAAATAACAAAACAATAAAAATAAATGACTTAAATTAAAAGTCTTGTAAAAAAAATACATAGTTTATGTCATATAAAGTTTCGTGTATTTTTTATTACTTTTAAGATATTGATAATTTAAAAAACCCCAATTTTTACTTCAGATTTGTGTTTAGCGGAAAAAAATACACCAGAAATTCTTAGTCTGACAGCACACACCACTTTTTTTGTGAACCTGTAAAATCTGCGCGTAAAATTGCATTTTACGAACAGTCGTACAAAAAGAGCATATTTTAGATAATTGATACATGTTGTAATATGGTAATATGTACTCCTGCTAGATAAGTTACTTTACATCCATATTCATATCAAAAAGAAACTTTTTCCGATATAATTATCAAGGTTGCCAGTCACAATTCTATAAAAAAGAATTAGAAAGACATATGTTACTTAACATAACATTTATAATCAGACAATGCGTTTATATAACATCGCATAATTACATTATTATACCATAATTGTCATATGGTTGGCGTGTGCCCAGAGGTGTGAAAACAGAGCGGAAGTGCTTGAATTGGTGAATTTATTTATTACGAGTGTAAAAATAATAAAACTAAAGCATTCTCTATCAATTATATAAGATAACTTCAATTGGTTTCTTCCTATGTCAGTAGTTTTTATTGACTATAATAATACGGTTAAATGTGTTAAAAAAACACGTCTAATCTAAACCTTTTGAATTTTCTTTAGAAACAGATCAAATACAAAGTGTCAAAAAGAAATAGTGGATCCTACGAAAGGAGGTGTTTTTTACCCAATTTTTTCACATTTTTTTACCTCCCAAACATAAAATTATTTATAAAACGTTTCTTTTTTTACATTTTATGGTTTATATAGGCTTTTTCGGCCACTGAATTTAAATATGATATTATATAGAAATTTCCTTTCAGTGGTTAAAAGGTCTTTTATCCTTTTTAACACCATACACTCCTAAAACATACATTTTGCTAAATTAAAAAAAAATATGTTTTTTTATTTTTAATGGTAGGTCAGGGTTTTCCCGTATAATTGCGCACCCCTTTAAAATCTTTATTTTTATAGATAGAAAAATATATATGAAAGTGCAGGATTTTCGAAGATTTTCATGGTGTAAGATAGAAAAACAAATGATGATCGGAAAATTAACAAATCACTATCAACTTCGTTATTTTAAATGGAATAACGATTGCAAGTTATTTGAATTTAAAATATGTTCTTATAAGCCATAGTTAGCCATGGATACAACCCAAAATATAAAAGTATTTGACAGAAGTCAATTTTTGTTTGGTTTCCAAGACGAACCATGGCTAACGCGACTTAACTTTGCCAAACTTTGGGTTGTATCCATGGCTAACTATGGCTTATAAAAACAGATTTTAAATTCAAATAACTTGCAACTCGTTTATCCGAACATAAATAAGTTATATATATTTGAAAAGAGGAAGATTAGCAGAATTTGAATTTTCAATCATATACAGGGTGTTCCATTTAAAATAACGAAGTTGATAGTGATTTGTTAATTTTCCGATCATCATTTGTTTTTCTATCTTACACCATTAAAATCTTCATGAAAAATCCTGCAACTTTCATATAAACTATTTTTTCTATCTATAAAAATAAAGATTTTAAAGGGGTGCGCAATTATACGGGAAAACCCTGTACATATGGGTTTTTTGGACCAAATTCAAAGATAATACCAGAAATAATAATAAGGTAGGGTAAGTTTTAGTGTTTTAATTCTTTTTACCCTATAGACATTATTTTTTCTAAAATAACCATTTTTTTTATTTTAAGGTATGATGTAGGTTAACTGGGTCGTTAAATTCAAATTTTAAGGGTGCATTTACGCTACCCCCTAGGGGTCGGGCGAAAGGACGCGGAGACGGTGGGCGGAGACTAACTCCCATTACCACAATTTTCGTATAGCCGCATTCAAAATATTATATTTTATTTAGGTTCTTCCAAATTCGGTGTATCGATGCGATGTTGTTTCCGATTGCAAGCCTACAGGAGATTACGTTTTTCGGTATTTATTTTTCACTTAAATGACATAAATTATACACCATTTTAAAGGTAAGGAAATAATCTATGCCTCTGCTGTAACGGATTTTTGACATATGAGTCAAGTTAAGAGAAAATAGTATCTAAACAACACCGATTTTAGGGTGACTTTCACTCAAGAAAATAATAAAAACTAAATCCAAATTAAAAAAACTATTACAGCAGAAGCTTGGATGTAAGTGTTGGCTTTCATATAGTTTTTGAACATTATCGATAACTTATACCGTTTTTGAAAAAAACATTATGCCCCGAACCCCAAATTGGATCCAATTTTCGCGGCGCGAATCGACTCTTAAGTCAAAAACGATATACAAGGAGTCGGATTGAATTACCCGTAAAATACAAATCTATTCTTCTTTTTTTGATATAAATTAATTGGGGCCAAAAAAAGCAATTTTTTTTTATATACGAATTTCTTAAAAATAATATATCTTTTTATCTTACAGGTCTTAAAATTTTTCTTTTTTAAATGAACTCTTAGAGGTGTAGGAATAAAAAAAAGTGAATTTACCCCCTTTGTGCTCCTCAAATATACTTTTTTATATCGTGTTTAAATTCAGTGACCCAAAAAACCTATATGCAACATTAAAAATAAGAAAAAAAAACTTTTTTTTGCAAAATGTATGTTTTAGGGGTGTAGGGGGTAAAAAAGGGTAAATTAAGCCTGTCTTTTCCCTCAAATGTAATTTCTAATATCATATTTAAATTCAGTGGCCCAAAAAACCTATATAATCCATTAAATATGGAAAAATAATAGTTTTTTAAATAATTTTATGCTTGGGGGTAAAAAGGGTGAAAAAATGAGGTTAAAAACCCCCCTTTTTTAGGATCCACTATTTTTTTCCGACATTTTGTAGTTAATCTGTTTCTAAGGAGAATGCAAAAGTTTCATCTCGATCCATGACCTTCCAAAATCATTTAACGGTGAATTACACACATACCCGGACTATAAGGATATACGAGTAAAAGTGGTATTAAGAAAAAAAATTGTAAAAATAATTTTATGTTAAATTTAAAAAGAATAAGAATCTTAGGTAAATTTTTAGAAATTTAAAATTGGAGATTCAAAATGGCGGATTTTGGCATTTATATTTGCCTCAGATTCGGGTTATAAGGGTTTTTAATTTTTTTTTAAATCTTGGGACAGTCCACGAAGGCTGATGCCTAAGTACTAACGTACCGTGGGTGTCTTTAGTGTGGTGAGAGGGAGTTTGTTCACACGGGACTTAAATATTTGGAGATTGGGAGGAGAAGGAAAAGCTTCTGCGGGCAGCAGGTTCCACAGCCTTGACACTCTAGGGATAAAGGAACGAAGAAAGCGGGAAGTTCGGGGCCTCTCTAACTGAACTGTAAAAGGATGCATAAAAGTTGCACTACGGGTTGCTCTGTTGGGAGCTGCCAGAGAAGGAATTATACGGCCAATTCCTCTGAGCAGAAGCCGTGAAAATACCTATAGAAGAGCGACAGATCCCCTACAGCTCGACGGTGGGCAAGAGGAGGAAGCCTTTCTGTTAGCGTTGGATCATTAATAAGACGAACAGGGTCTTTTTTGAATGGAGTCCAGAATGGCAAGTGTTGTAGGGGACGCCATTCCCCAGACTTGGGAACAATATTCCAAAGAAGGGGCTGATTTGGGATACATACAAAGTGTACAGATTGGAAGAAGAGAAATAATTTTCTGGCTCGAAAGAGGAATCCAATCTTTTTGAAGCTGCCGGAGCTATGGATGAAATGTGTTTGTGCCAGTTGAGGTTATTCTCAAAAGTAACGCCGACAAGATTAAACGACTCTTTGTTCTGCAGAACTTTGGGCCCCTCATATGTAAGGGACGAGCATTCGCAGACTTTTTTCGCGACAGCGAACACGACTGTGTTTGAGGCATTAAACTGAACACGATTTTTGGCGCCCCAATCCAAGATAAGTTTGAGGTCTTGTGAAAGAGATATTGCATTGACCTGCGCTTGTTTTCAAATCAGAATCACACGGTGGCTTAAGAAATTGAATACTAGAGTGAGGGTATATCGTCAGCAAAACTATAATGGGATTGATTGTGGAAGAGAGAAGATCGTTAATGTGTAGAAGAAACAGCGTGGGTGCGAGCACTAAGCCTGGTCCCAGCATTTATTTGGTAGAAACTGGAGGAATGACCATCTACACTAACTGATATACGTCGATTAGAAAGGAAACTGGAAAGCCAAGAGCAAAGCTTAGGTGGAAGACCGTAAGAAGGAAGTTTGTTAAGAAGCCCATCATGCCAGACCTGATCTGAAAGCTTTGGATATGTCAAGAACAACGATCTGGGATTCACCAAGAAACTCAATGGACTTGTTCCAGTTGGTGAGACAAAGGAAAGAAGATCAGCTGTGGATCTACTGTGACGGAATCCATATTGTCTATCATGTAAGATCTATGTTTTTCCAGATACTTTAAGATTTGGGAATTAATGAATTTTTCCATTACCTTGCAAACAACTGAAAGAAGAGATATAGGCCTATAGTTAGAAGGGAGACTTTTGGATCCTTTTTTGGGGACAGGTTGCACACGTGCAGCTTTCCAACTCTCCGGGAAAATGCCCGTGTCGTAAGAGATTCGAAAGAGGCGAGTTAAGATGGGTGCAAGCTCGGGAGCACATTTTTTTAAGACGATTGCTGGTATGCCATCCAGCCCATTATATATATTATATATCGCTGAATTTTATAAGCGTTTATTGAACTCTAAACTGGCAAAAATTTGTAGGGATAGAAGTTATGTTTCCTTAAAGTATTTTGCTTAATTTATCAAAAAAAAGTCTATTTATTTATAATAGTAATTTTATCTATTTTTTTAGGTAAGTACACCAACAAACGACGAATAACTGTTGTTTGTAAGTATTGAAGAAAACGTATACATAAAGGGTCATCAAACGAGGACTGAACCGGCCGAATTTGTATTTTTCCTGATCTTTTCTTTCGTATCATCTAAGTTAATACGCAAAATAAAAAATTATATTGAAATATAAGATATTTCACACCAAATTAACATTTTTTTATTAAAACATCGTAATTTTTAGTCGTTTTTAAATGCGAATTAATTTAATTTATATTAGGAATTTAACACTAAAATTAGGAAAAAACATAAACGGTAACAATAAATATCAGATACACCACTATAAAAAACGTCAAATTATCTGTCAAAATTTAGTCATAGTTTAAGTACTACTTACTTAAACTATGATTCAGCCTTTATTAACGCCGCCGCAAGCTGTTTATAAGATTAGTTATGTATTTTTAAAGTAGTCATTAACAGCTGCATTACAATTAGGTCAGGCATTATCATTCATGAACACAAAATAATCACAAACAGCCCCTCATCACAGACTAACGTTAGGATGCAAAATATCTCTCATGTATCTGGTACCAGTCATTTTGCCTTCAACGTGGATTAATTTCATACGCCCCTCAGTCGTAATACCTGCCCAAAACATGGAACTTCCTCCCGCGAAGGAAGGTATGGGCACGTTGGGCAGCTGTCGTTGGTTCTTTTTAAGCACGAACTTAACGACTGTTATTTACCAGACTAATTCTGGATTTATCGGAAAACATAACAGAATTCCAAAATTCTTCTTGTACGCGAATGTGCTTGCAGCTGAATTTGTTTTCAACAAACCCTACACAATCAACACATAAGGAACAATATCAAAGAAGGGCATGTCTAAAGAAACCATTAACTTTTACACTGACGGCTCGAAGACCAAAGTGGGTGCAAACTTTGGCATATACTCACCAATTATAAACCTAAAAATCGGCTGGGCAGTTGGTCCGAACCCAGCGTGCTTCAATCAGAAAATTAAAAGCCGCAACATTATCAACAATACCAGTGGCGGCTGGTACATAAGAGCTGCAGAGCTGCAGAACCACCAAAAAAAATAGAAAATAAGCCTTAAATCTAAAATAAATAAATGTTTCTGATGTTTAAATTATTTGTGTTTAATTAAAAAAAAGTTAAACGTATTGGAACACGATAATGGAAGATAAGCGACAAGTAACTTCGAACGAACCCCGAGTCAAGTTACATTGAACGAACTGCGCGACATTGCTGGCCAGACGTAGTCAACAACATATCTCCACGCGCTTGACCATCTAAATTTAGCAGGGCGACACAATGTGGTTCTGTGCTCGTAATTTGCCCTCGCCTCTGACGTCGCGACTCCCCGCGCCTTTGATTTTAATACCGTTGTTTTAACGGGAATATGTTCTGCATTTTACGCAGTGCTGAGGGATAGTGATTAGGTCTTCTGTATAAAAAATCTAAAATTTTCGCGTACTGTTATAAGCGTTATATTTGTTTTTTCCTTGATTAATATTCATATTAGAGATGGATATTATCGATAATTTATTAAATGTTAAAAGGTTTATAAAGTACACCTACGAAGAAAAATTAAATTAAAGCAAGGTGGACGTCCTTTACCAGATATTTCCATCAAAAAGAAGGCTCAAGTCGTGGTAAACAGTACAAAAGACAATTTAATCGTGAAGGTACTCAAGAAACGATTGGATTTGTGGATGCAATAAAAAATGCTCTTTCTGTTTTCCTTGTGTACTTTTTGGCGGAGATAAATCGTGGACCCAAATTGGAGTGACAGATTTAAATCATTTATCAAAAATAAAGAAACATGAAATGCCGACACCATTTACATAATGTAATGGAATTTGCTTTTTATTAGGCACCGTAAATATAAGGGAACAACTAGATTCTGCCTACTGGTAAATATTCAAAAATTTAACGAAGAGGTGACAAAAAATCGGTATGTTTTGTCTAAAATTATTGATTGCGTTAAATTTTGTGGAATATTTGAATTGGCACTTCGAGGACATGACGAGACGAGTGTCTCAGAAAATCCAGGAATTTTTTGTGGCCTTATTAACTTTAGTGCAGAGCTTGACAAAACTTTGGAGGAACATTTGAAAAGTCGACAGTGTTTAAAGGATTTCAAAAGAAATTCAAAATGACATTTTGGACTGTATTTTAGAGATGCCAGGAGAGAATTTTGGAAGAAATTCGTCAATCTCCAAATCTGGCAATAATTGTAGACGAAACAACTGATGTGTCCGCAAAGACGCAGTTAGTAGAATACTTAGGTATTCAGAAATGGCGAACCTATAGAACGTTTCTGGACCTATCTAAACCCTATTGGTGTTAATGCAGAGTCCTCACGCGAGATATTTACAAGTTTTGAATGTAATTACAGACACAAAATAAACCAATAAACTAATTGCTCTACGATGGCGCAGCCGTAATGAGTGGAAGGCATACTGGAGTCCAGGCAAGGATTAAGGAGAAATTTCCAATGCCCATTTTGTACTGCTATGCGCATCAATTGAATTTAATAATGTCCAAAGCTGCTTCACAGAATTCACAAGTAAGACTTTTTTGGTAATTTGCAAGAAATACCAACATTTTTAGAAATTCGCCACAACGTGTAGATGATGCCAACTAGTTCAAAGAAGAATTCCCCATGGTGCGCCAACTCGGTTGAATTTTAACATCCGCACTGTTATATTGTTTTTGAACATAGGGAATCTTTAATAGAATGTATGGAGAACATAGAAGACTCTTTTACTAATCAAACTGTTTGTAGTGCCGCGTCATCTATCAGAAGAATGTTTAGATAAAAATTTTATTTTCTGGCTAACTTTTTTCCATCGTGTCATGCCTCATGTAGATGTTCTTTTTAACGAGCTACAAAAATACAAACAGACCCTGTAGAAATAAACAAAAAAATTGAGACTTTTGAGCAGAATGTGAGTCACTAAGAAACTCAGTACCTGAAGTCGTTAGCCAAGCTTCTTCATTATCCACCGAGCCCTTATCTAAAATTCGTAGAAATGACAGTAAATTGGATCATCGTATTGCCGCTATAGAAATCTGCGATGTAATTTTGAACTGTGCGAAAGATCGATTTGCATTTAAAAATCATTTATCTGCGGCTACTTTATTTTATTCTAATAAATTTGGGGAATTTTAAATTTAACATGTTCTGCTTATCCAGACATAGATAAAGAACGTTTAAAAACTGAATTATCAGTAATTTATTCCAGAGCAGACTGTAGATCTATAAAAGGAGCAGTATCGTTTTTAAAATTTTTAATAGAAAATAATTTATCAGGGGCATTTCAAGAAACCAAAAGAATATTAGAAATTCTTATAACAATTCCAATGACGACTGCAGAGGCTGAAAGATCATTTTCTATTTTAAAAAACGAATCAAGAATTTTTACGTAATTCTATGACTCAGGATCGTCTAGTGGCTCTATCAATGCTATCAATTGAAAAGGAAATGATTCGTGAAATTTCAAATTTCAATGAGAAGGTTACAGACAAGTTTTCTTCCAAAAGGACAGAAGAATCAACTTAATTTATAAAAAATAAGCCTTTAGTCTTCGGAGACATTCTTTGTGAAATTTACTTGTATAAACTGTTTTTCACTTGCTTCTCAAATCTGTGTAAGTTTATATTTATGTTATTTTTTATTCTGGTTTGTTAAATGTATATTACTAATCGTTTGCTGCTGTGCAGAACCTCTACATTTGTAACTCATGAGCCGCCACTGAACAATACTATCTGTATTTATACAGAACTTAAACAATAATTTTACAATGCCTTGAATAATATCTCTCAAAATAACGTGGTCAACTTAACCTGGATCAAGGGGCATGACGTATCTAAAGGCAATATACCGCTGACTCGCTAGCCAGGGCGGCTGCGGAACGAAACTTGTTTTTCTGCCTCCACCATTGGATTGACAACGCTTGTTTGTTTTAAGAAAAGTGGGATGAAACTTCGAACTGCAACCTTACAAAAATACTGCTGAGCTATCCAGACATGGTAATAGCAAAGAAATGCCTTACGATATCCAGAAGGAACCTCCAAGTATTAACGGGCGTTCTAACTGGCCATTATCGGTTACAAGAATACATACCTATTTAAAATTGATTTAATTGACACAGAAATATGCAGAGGCAGTAAACAAGAACACCAGACCGTTAAGCATATTCTTTGCGATTGTCCCGCCCTTATATTTAAACGGAACCCTATGCTGGGCACAAACTGACCTCTATTAGCCGAAATTAAAATAAAAACGTCGTTAGCTATATTAAATAAATAGGTTGGGAGACGCAGTAAATTTCCTGCCTACAAAAGGAAGCAGAAAGGACCTTACCCCCGTTACGGAAGTTTTGAGAAAAATATCCAGGTGTTTCGCAAAAATATGGATGCCGTATATCAAGTACTCCTTGGAATTTACAGTTGCTATGGTTTCGCCATTTTGATAAATATGTCATAGTTGTTATAATTTATTTCGCAATGGCATACAAGCTAGATATTCGAAGAAGTATTTATGAACTAGTTGGGCAAATGCTCAAAAAAGAAATAGCAAGTATTTTTCAAGGCGAAAATATTTTGAAGTCCACCATATATCGGAGAGTTCGGGAATGTGAAAAAGGAATCCCATGTATGAACCTCCCGAAAAGTGGCCGACCACTGAAGTTGTCTGATGCCCAGCAGAAAGGTTAGTTCAAAGAGTGAAAAATGTCGTTGGACGTCTACCAGAGAGGTTGGTCCTCGCTTCCAAATTTCCAACGCAAATGTTTCTCGGTATATTGCTAGAAGTGGTTTAAAATACCAAAAAAGAAAAAAAGGACCCAAATATACTAATGTTTAGCTAGCAAGAATACCCAGGTGCTGTTGCAATTTAAGGCGAGTTCACTTCGCGAATAACAGATCGATTGTCATGGATGATGGAAAATATTTCACCCTTAGCCATGAAGAACTACCAGGAAATTCTGGATTTTACACCGACAATAAGAAGAGACCCCAAATAAAGTAAGATATAAAGCAAAAGATAAGTTTTCATATAAAGTATTAATATCGGAAAGAGGTGTATCCAGGCCTTTTGTTGGTCATGTAAAAGGAGAGGCAGTGAATGCCGAGGTCTACATCAGAGATTGTTTAACTAAATTGTTTCATTTTATCAACGTACATTACGGTAATGGAAATGATATGTTTTGGCCAGATCTGTCATCAGCACATTATGCCAGAGCTACACTTGACTGGCTGAAAGCAAGAAATATTCGGTATGTGCCCAGATTGATAACCCCCCTAATGTCCCCGAGCCAAGCCAATTGAAACTTTCTGGGCTCGATGGGCTCAGAAAGGCCACGATAACGGCTGGGAAGCACGAAATGAACAAGAACTTTGGCAGCAAATCTTTTAAAAAGTAAGAGAAATAAATATGCATGATGTCCAAAACCTCATGAGACTAATTAGGCATATATTACGAGTCATTGAAGAAAACGGACCCTTAGCGGCAATAAATTAAATTATTTTTGTATAGCAATAAATAATTTAATTATATAATAAGTTTAAAAAAATAAAAGTTTATTTGGATAGAAACTTATGTAACAGGGGTTACTGAGGTCTAGGTGCTGTGGTTTTAACACCCTTTAACAACTTTCAGATCAGATTAAATCCAATTATTTTTTAGGGCAAAGTTGTAAAAAGTTTTTTTGAGAAAATAAAGAAAATGCTCTAATTAACATACCGGGTGGTCATTCGCCAGACTGGCCATAGGAAATCCCATGTAAAATTTAATAAATTGAAATATTGGCTTTCCTATTGAATTTACAACAAAATTGTACGAGACTATTTTGAAGACGTTAATAAGATTAGCTCACATACTAAATTTCGTTTTTTTCTGATGAGGCAATTAAAAGTTATTTAAGAAAAACTATTTCCAAAATCGTTGCATACCTGCTACATACCTTAATGAACCACCAGTAATAAATAAAATGTCTTGTCAACTTTTTAATTCACATTTAACTTTGTATAAGTTATTTCAACATGTTTTACAGTATTGAAGAGAAAATAATGGTTGTAATCATTTAAAAAATACAAGTAATTACATTGAACTACATAATGAGATTTTTACATAATTGAACAATTTTATAGGAAGGTGAAAAACACACTTAAAAACTGTCTAAAAATACGTTTTAACACTACACATTGAAACTACAAGCTAATGTTTTTTAATTAGATGCTCAAACAGAACTCCGTTTACTGCTAAGCAATATCCTAAACGGTTATAAAATTCAGTTCTTACATTATGAAGTTGAAATGCCGATAGTCGATCGCACGCCGCTGAAATTTAAACTTTTAATTCTTTAAACTTTGATAACTCAAATTTGTATAAATAACATTTTGATATGACCCCAAAGGAAGAAGTCGTTTGGCGAAAAGATCAGAGACCTAGCTGGCCAATTTATGGTGTAATTTGGTCCTGTAATTATAGTGAGTCCATTGAAAACATTTTGAACTTACTTCTCGTGAATTGTGTGCAGGACAACCATCCATTTGAAACCAAATGTCTTGATTGTCAGGTGCAACTTCTTCCAATGCTGGCCCCACTTGATTTTGTAATAGTTCTAAAAAAGTTTCTTTTCCCAAATTAAGATTCAAGAAAAAAGGTCCAATAACCGATGTCCAAATATACCCGCCCAAACGTTTCCCTTTTTTGAGGGTATTGAGTCCTTGTAGATACAAATCTGTATTCATTTTCTTTGCTCCAGTATCTGATGTTTTAAACGTTTGGTTCATTGTTTAATGTGAAGGTGCATTCGTCACTAAAACAAATGTTGCGTAAAGCCGATACAGACACTACGTGCATTTGGCGAATGTTCGGCGAATGTGCGAATATTCGAACTATTCACTACACCTTCGGCCACCCTCCCACATGCTGCTTTATTTGAAAAATGCATCCAGTGACAAATATTTCCCGTAGTAGAGAAGCCGAAGTCTTGATTTTCAGTGGCGTGGCGTTGCAGTTCAAAATGGACAGTGATGAAGAGCAGATGGTGGTCGCTGCTAGTTGTGTAATTTTCAGCAGTGTTGTATTATTACAAAACAGGAAAAAAGAACGGAAAAGAAGATGGTGGATGTTGTCTTTGAATAGAATAAATTAAAATAGTCTACTAAGACCTTGCTACGGAAAAAATGTAATAAGGTGCACTGCTGCTACTTAATAGAATGATAAAAGAAACTCTAAATAAACTAAAAAAAAAATTGTCAAAACGCTACGTGGAAAATAAACAGCCGCCTAAGGGCATTTAAGCTCCTAATTTAAAAGTTGTGTCCATTTTTAAATATTAAGAATAAATCAGGAGCTATTTAACTTAGGCACAGGATATTATACATAAAATGAGGTTAGATTTTTCCACATAATCTAAATCTATTAAAATATACAGGGTGTTCTATTTAACATAAGCTAGTTGACGTACTACTTCCTGAGCACTCAAAATAAATAAATTTTTCTCAATAACGTCACCACGTTTCGACTTTATTAAATAACTGGCGAAATATTGCCATCAAAGGGTCTATCTTTTTTAATTCTACAACCGAGCACTCCACGCAAAACTTTGTTTTAATATTATTCCAGGCATCAGTCGCTTTATTTCTATTCTTATGTTCTGGAATCAGTGGGTTCCAAATTACAGGTTCGTTTTCATATAATTGTATAAACTCTAACGTTAACTCGTTGCTCCATTTCATTTCAGCAAATAAAAACCAAATCAACCCGCCACCAATGCAATACACAACAAACTGAGGGGTGCGCTAAAGCAAAAAAACATATAAACAAAACCGTAGCGTCTGGGAGCGATGCCGAAGTTAACTACGCGGCACTTCGCCGTACTACGAGCTTCTTTCATTCGTGCCAATTTACCGACAGCCTCCTGGAAAATGACGAAGTACGAATCTTCGTCGAAGGTAGGGCTCCCACACGCTACGCGAATAAGCTCGAATACCGAATGTTCGCCGAATACACGTAGTGTCTGGGACCGGCTTAAGAAGTCCCTATCGTTATTCGCCATTTCCATAACTTGAAAACAAAAATCTGCTCTTCGGATCTCATCGCCTTCCCTTAATTCCTGATGTCTTTGATATTTGTACGGATGATATTTATATTTCTTTAATTTGCATAGTACTGTGCTGTGATCCTTAAATACAACTTTGCTAAGAAGCTTGATCCTAATTCCTTTATTTTCTTCTACATGAAGTAAAACATCTGAATCGGCATTATTTTCTTGAGCTCTTTCATCGAGTACATTATTATTTCGCTTTACGCAGTTGCATTTATTACAAACAGTACCTTTTGTCTCAAACTTTTGAACTGTTGTCTTACTTGGAATGTGTCTGTCAGGAAAAAACGTAGAGAATATGTCGGATACTCTTCTTTAACTATTTTTCATGTAATACCATTTAATCATTGTTATTTTCTCTTCAATACTGTAAAAAAATTGAAATAACTAACACGTGAATTAAAAGTTGACAAGACATTTTATTTATTACTGGTGGATTCATTAAGGTATGTAGCAGGTATGCAACGATTTTACAAATAGTTTCTCTTAAATAACTTTTAATTGCCTTATCAGAAAAAAACAAATTTAGATTGTGAGCTAATCTTATCAACGTCTTCAAAATAGTCTAATACAATTTTGTTGTAAATTCAATAGGGGAGCCAATATTTTAATGTATCAAAATTTACATGGGATTTCCTATGGCCAGTCTGGCGATGCACCACCGGGTATATTTACTTAGGAAAAGATCACCACGCAAATATGGTACTATAACGGAAGGCTTATATCAACTATAATTACTTAAAGAGCTATTTAAGATTTTTTCAAGCATTACCTTTTAATACAATTTTCAATTAAATTAATTAAAAATCAGTTATCTAGTTAACCCATCACGGATCTCGAATTTACCAGATCACTATGATCAATCGCGTATGATTGGCATTAATTAAATAATAATAACGCGATTTCTTATGCCTAATAAGTACAAGGATTCATTTGCAAAGATCTTTATTAAAATAATATATAGTAAAGAGTAATTGAATGCTACATCCTTAAACCAAATAGGGAAGCAGTAAGTAAAAAGTGGGTTTTACATTTTTTAAATCGCGTAGTGTAATCGCAATTGATTTCTTGTAAAAA
>JAHBCN010010650.1:0-31304 GCA_019359885.1 Listronotus oregonensis | reverse complement strand
AATTTTTGAAGGGAAAAAAGGGCCATAAAATTCAAAAATTTTTGTTTTGAGAAAAAAAAACTGGAGAGCCAAGAACAAAGCTTAGGGGAAACTGTAGGAAGGAAGTTTGTTAAGAAGCCCATCATGCCAGACCTGATCAGAAGCTTTGGATATGTCGAGAGCAACGATTCACCAAGAAACTCAATGGAGGGTTCCAGTTGTGTAAGACAAAGAAAAGAAGATATTGTCTGTCATGTAAAATTTTGTTTTTCCAATTACTTCAAGATTCGGAAATTAATGAATTTTTTCATTTCCTTACAAACAACTAAAAGAAGAGATACAGGTCTATAGTTAAAAGGGATAGTTTTGCATTCTTTCTTGAGGACAGGTTGCACACGTGGAGCTTCAAGTTGTAAGAGATTCGAAAGAGGCAAGTTAAGATGGGTGCGTGCTCAGAAGCATCTTTTTTTAGTACCATTTTTTAGTATTAGGAGAAGGCATACGCTTGATCTGTTTAAGAAATATTAACGGGTGGATCAAGGGTAAAAATTGGTATCAAATTGTTGGGCAACTAGTTCGGCTTTTCTTATAGAGGTAGAAACAACTACATCTTCAAAAATTAGGGGTGGGAAAGAGTTTGTACACAAGTTTTGACTAATATAACACCCAAGAAAGATACTGACAACATCACAAAACAAAAACAATTGTTCTTTCTTCCCCCAAACAAAAGACTAAACTAGCATTATTAAAAGAAAGTAGTAGAAAACAATAAATTAATATGCTAGTAACAAGACTGTTCTTGTTCCCCCAAAATCACATGAAAAAATTATTTTTTATTAAATGCTCCTTTTAAACCTTAATAGGTTTGAAAACAAATAATGATCAAAACCCCGTGAATGGATAAAAAGGAGACAACAACAAGAATAGACGAGAAAAGACAAACCAAGAAATGGGCATGAGTGGGTGATGGACAGGGATGGACTGTTTTTGTAGCTTTTGTGGTTTGATTTTTGAAGATCGGCCGTAAATGGGAGGTGAAGAAATATCAGGAATGTTTAGAGTCACTAGGGTCAGATCGGGTAATCTTGAGGTCCTTTTGTTTGTTTCATTATTAATTAGAATTAAAAAAAGAAATTTTTGAATTGTAATATGATGAAAATCCAAAAATTTACCCGTACTTATTATATGAAAGGGGATTATGTATCATAAAAACAATCAGAAAAATTACGTCAGAGACTTAAAGTCATTTTGTTTTTTTTAAAGTTTTTCCTGTTTTTTTATCTGTTGTTAAGGCGGAAAAAAATCGTTTAAAATAAAAAAAAAAAGAAATTTTTTAAATTTAATTTTATGTACAGGATCCCCCAAATTGAGGGAACCATTTAAATTTCGGAAAATTAAGGTTTAAAATTCAAGAAATTTTTAAAATTTTTTAAAAATATCTGGAAAAACAAAACCTGTGAGTTGTTTTTTTATTGTTTTTAAAACATCAAAAACAAAAGACTTTTTTAAAACTTTTAAGTTCTACGAGATAGGACGGCAGATTTTAAACCGACGTTTCTTTTTTAAAAATTTTATCATCAATTTTGGTTTTTTTCATGGAAAGATGAAATGAATAACCTGTTTTTGGTTTTTCATATGGAAAGATGAAATTAGATAACCTTTTTTGATAAAGCTTTTCAAGGGAATTCAAGGTTTTAGGTTAGGTTGGGTTTTAAAAAATGAGTACGCCTAAAACGCGACCGCTCGCTCATTGTGGTCAACCTTTTATTTTCTTCCAACAGAATCGATTTTTCAACAATTGAACGAGGGGGAGAATTTTTATATCTTTTTACCTGTGCCCTCACGGCAAATAGGGTTTCGTTCCCGTCTCCTAAAAAGTATGACGAGGACGATTAGACCCGTCATGCCCTCCCTCCTGGTTTGGGAGGGGTAGCTACCAGGTCCGTTACAGGAACCAATTTTCCCTTCTGAGGCCTTTTTCCGGTTTTCCCTATAAAACGGTTTATCCGTTTTCTGAAAAGCAGGCCCTTTTTTCCCCACAAAGGCAGTTCTGTCCGCCTTTTGTTTGGATTCAGGGATCCCTTCCAAGCACTTTGGGACGGATTAGCCCTTTCCCCAAAACAGACCCCTTTGTGACTTTAGGGGCACCTTCAAACGAATCACCCGTTGGGTGGCAGCTCGAAACGGTTGCGCACCTTGTCATTTTTTTTCCCATGGAAGCGGTTCTGTCCGCTTTCTGTTTGGAGAAGTAATGGTCCCCACGGAGAGCCCTGATCCCTCTGAGAGGTCCCCCGTATCCGAAGAATTTTGGAGACACCTGTTTTGAACAGGTGTCATTCCCATCAGCACGGTATGCTAACACCTGAGTTTCCTGTTTGGGCTAGCTTCGATCCGTTCCATACGTTAAAACAAGAGTTGCTGATAACAACTTTTAGCTCATGTTCCAAAGATCCTACTGGCCCAACCACGACAACGCGAACACCGCTGTTGGGAAGTTCAAGGCTGGGGGGGAAAAATCTATTATTTGGGTTTTTTTATGTCAAAATTTAAAGTTTAGGTTATTAATGTAAAACCAAACTGAAAATTGTATTCTTTCAAACCATAGAAAATACAAAAAGGTTTAATTGCAAAATTAATTTGTTAATAAAGCCATTTAAAACTTTAAATTTGGATTACTAAAAATATTGAAAAAAACGGGATTTTAAAAATAGGTTTTATTTCCTCCCCGGGTTTTTGTAAAAGGGATAATGCGAAACCAACTCAAGGGCCAGCCAGTTTTCCGGACTACGGATGGTTTTTCATTTTTTTTCATTCCCAAAGTTTTTCGTCCAAATACCATTATCAGCCTTTTAAATTTGTTCTGGACCTTTTATTTTTAATTTTAAAGAACGTCATTCAAACCGAGGTGATCATATTAAATACTTTGGTCTTTTAAGGAAATTAAATCAAAAAAAAAAACCTTCATTTAGGAATAAACCCGGCATTATCTTGGGTTTTAAAAAACTTTTTACAAACTTCAAAATAAGATTGTGATAAACCCTTTAATTCCTGAAAAGCCCATCAAATAGGTATTCATTTCTGTTTCATATAAAAAACAAAACGATGATGGATTTACAAAACCTTAAAAGTTGCCAAAAGTGTTTCTGGTTTTTGATAGGGTTCCAAGTAACGTCAGAAAAATATACAACCCAAACCAAATTTTGGTAATTTTGATGGCCACCCTCCTTTCGGACATCCTTTATACTAATTACATAATCCCAAATTTTTATTACGTAAATTCTAATATCAGCCAATAGCAACCGTTACAAACAATTTACATCATCAACAATTCCGTAAATGGAAAAAGACTGGTGTTTATAGTAATCAACATTCTTTTTGGCTCTTGGGTTTCCCCAGAAGAGGCAAAGCGCCCTTAATTTTCTGCTCCTTTTTGCTCCGATTTTACCTGATGTGGCACGGGAAACAGGAAAGTTCATTTAAAAAAGTCTGCAGGAAGACGGCAGATTATTTATCCAGTAATTTAATACGTTTATTTATTTCTTTTTTTAATGATTTTGGAATTATTCCCTTTCTAAAATTGTTTTAAATTGTATAAATAAAGTATTAAAATGTAACGTCTTGTTCCTAACCCAATATCTCTTCATTTTTTTTGAGTTCAATGAATGAAACCTGAACCAATAATCTCATTGTTTGCTTTTAAAAATAATTCCCTGGGTTTTAGAGCGTTTCGAATCAAATTTTAGTTTACAATGTTTTCTTTAATTGTGCCGTAACCTATTTTCAACAAATTTCAAGTTTCTACACCCTCAGGAAAAGCTTCAAATTTTTATGGGGTTTATTTTCATTAAAATTGGGATTTTAAAAATTCAAATATCTTAGAAACAACTTGACTTGTCTTGTCTTATTTTTTACAGGTTATAAGAATGCTTGGGTGAATTTACCCTCTCATCCCCCATGTGAAGATAAGGCCATATTTTTTCTATAAGTAAAAATTTTTCATATTCAAAACTTTAAAAGCAACTTTTTTAAATAACATAGTCAATTTTATTTTCTATGTTTCCGGTTTTTAGAATAATCATAATTTTTTTTTCATATCATATTGGATTTTTTCGCAGCCAAATAGTGCTTTTATTCGTTTCAAAAATGTGTAACATGTTAGTTTAGAGTTATAACCCCATCTACTTCAAAAAAATTTTTTCTCAGTTGGCCTGACCTCAAATGTCATTTGGCGCTATTATCAAATTAGCTCGGTACGCTATTAAAATTTTTTTCAACTCTGTAAAGTGGTTAATATTTAAAAAATTTTTGATACTCTGCAACTAGGGCATTCAACCGGATTTTGGTTCGGACCGGATCCGCAATTTTTAGCAAATCCGGGATTATCGTCCACGTCCGGATTTTCAAATTATTTTTTAAATTTTTTTTATATTGTACAAAAGTGTATTGACGTAACTTTTAACCGGGAACTTTTTTTAACCAAATAGAATTCAACATAATAAGAGAAATAGCCCAATATTAGATCCTGTAAAAACAAGTGAGGATTGTCTGAAAAGATATGAATTTATTTAAACAGATATTGTCCTAAATTTATGCTATCTGAGATAAAAATTCCTTTAAGTACACAGTTAAAATACAACCAAGAACAGATTTAGGAACTTTTGAGGTTTACCTTAATCTTAGGATATTGAAACACGCCGACAAAAATAAGACGATGAACTTTTATAGCACCCAACAAGAAGAAAATTAAAAGAAATATCCAAAATACTAAAAATATGTAAACTCTACTTCACCTCAAAAAGGGAATGTGGGATTTCCCTAAAGAAGAATAAAGGGTTGAAGATGACGTGTCCTTTGCGATTTAATTAAAAAAAGGATGTGGAAAAAGGTCGCTTAAAAAAAAATTGAAGATGCCTGAAAAAGTAATGTCAAAACCTCAAGAGAAATATTATAATATGAAACATAAAAACTATATTCCAGAAATGGGAAAAACTTTTTTAAAAAAAAAATTTGATTTTAAACGTTTTTTTTTTTTGAAAATTTCTTTTCTAAATTTAATAATTTGTTGTTCCTTTAAACTAGGATAAGATACGACGTTTTCATTTTTATTAGGGGTTGGGTTTTGTGTTATTTTTTTACCTAAAATAAAGGATTTTAGGGAAGGTGTTACTTAGCTATTAATAGGAAAAAAAAAATTTTCACATAATTAATTTTGTGAATCCGAGATCAATCCGGATCCCGATTTTAAAAATTGAAACCGAAATCCGGTTAAAATCCTTCCGGATTGAATGCCCTATCTGCAAACGTTATTTCCAAAGCAATAGAAATGTTAATATAGGGGCAAATATTTCGACAATTTTCCTGAAAGCAGCAACCCAAACCAACTTTTGAAACTGGAGAATTCACATACCAGTCAACCATTCATAAGGGTAGTTAAGACTATTTAAAAAAAAACCATAAATATGTTGAGAGAAATGGACAACATTTTAATTTGTTTTGTTATTTAAACTCCATTTAGTAGGAATATTAGTTGCCACTTTTCTGTTTTTGTTTACTTGTTTAATTTTAAATTAATACGTGTACTTTTGTTGTAACACGGTATAAGGGACCTTCTTTTTCCAAAACCCTTCGTAAATATCTTTCATTTTCCATTTGCCATTCAATTTTATTGTTCACAAAAAAAAATGACGTTTGCCGGAATCAAGGTCAACTATGAAAATATTTGTTTTTTGAAATAAATGAGGTTATAAACTAAATTATAACATATTATGTTTTTAAGAATAAAGCAATTTTTTATAAAATCCCAAAATGGCGGCTATGAAAAATTTTAAAGTTTTATGATGATTCAAACCAAATGTGAAAATAGAATTAACTAAACTATATTCTGCAAAAAATTTTTTTTTAAAGAAGTTTACATTTGGAAAATTTCACCCTTTAAAAAAAATTTTGACCGATTTTCGAAAATGATGTTTCAGGTTTTTTTAAAATTTTTTAAAATCTGAATAGATAAACCATAAAAACGAAAAGCTTACCAACATAATTGTCCCAAAAATTTTCCCATTTAACCAAAGGTTTTTATCTTCGTGGTTTCCAAAATCCCATTATCCCCAAGAATTTGGGGTTAATATATATATATATATATATATATATATATATATTTTATATATATATATATATATATATATATATATATATATATATATACATATATATATATATATATATATATATATATATATATATATATATATATTAAAGGTTCTTCTACATCCTTCTTAGTATCCGGATTTGTCACCATGTGAATTTTGTTTTGTATACCGCCGAAAGAAGCTTTGTGGTTCAAAATTCCAAGACAAATTTATGTATGAGCACTAAATTAAAATCATTCTAAAAATGTGACAATATAAAACTTCCTCAACCATAGCAAAATTGTAAATACTTAGAGGATAGATACGTCTAGAAAATTTCAAAAAATCATATACTTAATGAAGGTAACAAAAAGCTAAATAATTTCTCTCAACTTAGAAGTTTTTCCCAAACTAGATTTTTTTAAAAATACCAATACCCAAACCCTATATTCAATTTAAATTCCTTTTTGAATTCATAAAAAAGAACGTCTTATATCGGACGAGTTTAAAGGGGGGCCCCTTTTCGTGATCAGAGGAACAAAACCCCCGGGGAACAAACGGCAGTCATCAATTACCCCCGGGGCGGTCACGTTCTCGGCGAGGCGGCGGCCATATTTTCCGGTATCGAAAACAAAAGCCTGGCGTCTCGCAGATACATTTTTCATGTAAATGGTGTCCAATATCGCGCATAAAGCCGCTCGTTTACAAAACATAAACCGCGAAATCGAGTAAGCTCGGCCCGGGAGACGAGCGGACGTCCTACACTAAGCCGGACGAGGAAGATTGCGGTTGATGGGAATTTTTAAAATGTATACAATACATAAATCCGACGAGATCTATAGATTACCGACAGGACGTATTTCAGATTTAGAATATCTACAATTTACCGTCAAGAAATATACATACTATAAGTGTCATAGAAATGCAAACACTCTTTAACAGTATTTTAATTTTAAGGGCGTTATTATAGATTTATTTTGAAAATTAGAGTATTATAAACAACATATGAAGAAAATTTTAAAAAATTTTGGTACAAAAATACAAAGAAATAACAGAATTTTCATTTGGTGTCGCAAAAATTTTTTGCGGTGACCAGTTCTCTTTTTGTAATAATAAGTCAAAAGCAAATTTTTTTAAATTAGTTAATTAATTTCTTCTTAATTGACGCCGTTTTTTTTTATTTCTAAATTTTTTTAATTTTTTTGTTTTATTTGGTTGGAATGGATTTTTAAAAAAAAACGACCTATTTGTTTTTGTAAGATTGATACTAATTGGAAAATAAAAACTGACGTCACTTAAAAAGTATTTATATGTAGAATATGTGTACAAATTTTTTACATGGTGTTCCATTTAAAAAAACTAAACCTGATTTTTTTAAACAATTTGATGTCTTTTTTTTAACGGGGGGCCCATGATTTCAGCTTATCATTTTCGGGTCTCGAGAATTCTCGAGGCTAATTTCCCCGGGTCTTCTGGTTGTCGGGGAAATTTTACAAATTGCGTGTACTACACTTTTTTAAACCGTCTGAACTCAGCTAAGTCGAAACACTAATGAACGTGTGTGTATTACAGTGTTGCCAACCGGGGTCCTGAAAAATTTCAGTGTTTTGTAAAAATCAAATTCCCTAGATCAAAATTAAATAGAAAAATAATTTGAATTGACTTTATTTGAAAAATTCAAAAAAACATAAAAATAAAATCTCATGGTAAAAAATGACATAGATAGCAAAAATACAAAAATAAAAGTCAAAAAAAAACAATTTAAAAATTTTAAAATCAATCTTTTTATAAAGGTTTTCCTTTTTAAAAAAATAAATGCTTTTCCTTAATGAAATTTAGCAGCAATTTCACCAGAAAGAAATTAAAACACTCTTTAATTTTCACTGGATAATTAATTTTGCTTTTTATTTTAACCGGTAAGACTGAAAATACTCGCTCAGTTTCGGCATTACTGTGGGCAACAAATACACGAACTGACATTTCTTTTTTTTTCCCCTTTGTATTTTGTGGGCAACAACCACAAATACGAAAGGGCACCAACATGAGAGATAAGGCAGTGATCTGAATTCCGAAACCCGATACCACGAATTAACCCGTATTAGATTAATCAGCGCAACAAAAAGCAATTTTGAAAAGATACAATGGTCAAACCATAACCCAAGGTATACGGATTAATATACTGTCATTAGTAGTCCATTTAATAAAGAAATTCTAAAATTGAACCTTTAAAAAATCCAAAATTGAAAATTCCCTAGATATTAGATAAAAAATCCCTTTTTCCTTATTGAAAAATCCTAGAACTAGGAATAATTTTCTAGGTTGGCATTACTGGTGAACACTGTAATTTTTGGGAAAAACGCGCCAGGCGTTTTCCGCGCGTTTTTCGAGATCAAAGGGGACCACTGTCCCTTTGTCCCGTGCCGCGCCGCCGCGCGTTTAAAACCAACGGCAAACGCAAAAGTTTTATTTTATAATTTCATTGACTCAAATATGATTTCTCGAGTTTTTTATTTTCTGAGCTGATTCGAAAAAGCCGATTTCGGGAATTCTCGGCCGAGATCGGAATAACCCCATTTTAAACTGAGGGAAAACGACGGTTAAAAAATACTCAAGTTTTGTAATTTAAAGTGCATGCAACTATCATAAATCCGACAATTTTGCTCCAATTGATCTCAAAATTTAATAGAATTTCTGAGATGCTTTTCAAAATTTTAAAAAAAAAAATGAAAAAAAAGTTTCAAACGTCCCCCCCCTCCCTAAATATTCAGCATGTGGTTTTCAATGGGAGTGTCAACTTTTATGGCAAATCATTGGAACATTGTCTTCCGTGATTTGACGACATTTTCAAAGGGTTTTGTCGTGCCCTAAGAAACCCCCTAATACGATAGCGGCAAATTTCAAACCCTAAAATATAAATTAATTAACTTAATTTTTCCGGTGCCAAGAGTCATACAATTTTGTATACGTGTTTTTCGAAACCCTCTATTTTGGACCGTTCTTTTAACTCAAATTATTTTACTATCGACTAAATTTTTATCCCAATCCCTTTAGTTTCTGGATTAACCGAAAATCCATTTTCAATATTTAGATCAACCCCAAAATTTGATTAAACAAAATACCCCTTTAACTGACCTGAGTTGCCAAACCCCCTTTTGACAAATTGATGACTTCCACCGTTCATCGTAAAACGGAATCTGGAATAAAATAAATAGTTTACCTTTAAACCCTTGAGTCGATCCATCATCAGGGAGATATTGTTTGGGCAAAGTGTTAAACTTAATCCGCAGCTGACCACCGGTCATCTGTGTAAAGTCGCCGAGGCCGACGTAATCTGGACGTGAATTAATTTCTGTTATTATTAAGAGTAGTTAGTTGCTAAGAGGGTTAAACCATAGTTTAAAGAATATACATTATATGAGTTAGGTCACTTGCATATAAACCTTTTTTTGGCTTCAGACGCCGTGGGCGTCCGGATGCAACGACAAAAAGTTTTAGGATATTTGTGTAAACGATATCAACTTTTTAAGGTTTTCTCTGTTTGGGATTATCGGGGAACGGGGGAGGATTTTTTATTATTTGATGATTCCGATAATATAAGCATAATGTTGATAATATTTGTTCAAGGTCCTAAAGTTTGTTGGGGTTATTTTTTTTTCATTAAAATAAACAAATAAATATTTATCTATTTATCTATCATCTATTGTATAATGTAAAGCAAAAAATTTATTGTAAAATTTAAAAAGGTCGAAGGGACTTTCACGGATAATGGTTACTAGCAAAATGTGTAAATATGCACAACGTTTTATTTTTGTAATAAAGTAAAGAAATTATTGCAGCTGTTTTTATTTAAGATAGTCCACGAAGGGCGAAGGCCAAACACCAACGTCCGTGAGTGTCTTAGGGGAAAAGATGAAGTCTTTTAAACCCGAGACCTAAATACTTGATTTGGAGGAATTCAAACTTGCTGGTAGTAGGCTCCAGTCTGGACCTCTAGGAAAAAAAGAACTAAAAAGTGAAAATTCTGCCCCCAAAGCTAAACTGAAAAAGAATGAAAAACGATACTACTACGTTAGGGGGGAATGTCGGGGGTGGAATTTATACTGGCCAACTCTTAAATTAAAAGTAAATAATATTGGACAGGGGGATAAGAGGTGCGTTTAAAGGCCGGCACAAATGACAAAACTCATATGTTGTATATTCTTAAATTTTGGTTAAACTAAAGTAGAGAATAAAGCTCTTTAGTTCTTTTGACAAAATTTTTTCCCCAAGATGGAAATTGCACTTTGCAATCTGTCCTTTAAAAAGAAACCCTCCCCTTAAGCAGCCCATATCTCTTTTTTTTAGTTTTTTTAAGGAGAAGGAAAAATTTTGTTAATTCCTAAAGAACCCCGCACTAAACTTATGAGAATTGGTTCCCGGTCAAATCGGCTGAAATTTTAGTATAATACATTATTTTTATTACTAAACATTTTCACCCGTGTAGACGACACAGTTGTGTGCGGTATACGAAAATTAACTCATAAGAAAAATCAACATTTTCCTATGCTTCTCTTTTTTCTCGATAAGTTTAATAGAAAGGATTATGTATTCATTTTAACTAACAACAAAATAACTTATATGAAAAATGTCAAAAAACAAAAGTTAATCTACTGTAAAAGTTTTCTGATTTATTATTAACATTACAATTAATTAAAAATATATTTTTAGGAAGAAAACTAACTTTAGGAGATTTTGGGGGTTTGGTTGAAGGAGAAATAAATTGTCCATGCTTTTGATGTTGTAGAGAGGGCGTTTTAAGTAGGCCATCACTTGTTAGATGCATAATTTTTTTTTACATTTGACCGTTTATCAAAAAAGAGGAAAAGTTACTATTTTAATTTTTTTGGCAAAAAATGTATACCTTATTTGATCTCTAGGAGAATTTTTCGAGATAAACGCACTTTAAAGGACCCCTTGGAAAGGGGAAAAATTGTTTTTAAACCTTGCAAAAGAATAGGTTTTTTCACGTTAAACAGCCCTTACGGGAAAAACCAAAAACCCTCTACCCCCCCAAAAACATCCCAAAGCTCCAAAATTTTCAGGATTTAATTTAAATAGTACAGGGTCCTAAAAACGTAATAATTTTTTTTAATTTTTAATTTAAAAATTAAAAATTGGGAAATAAGTTAAATTTGTACAATGTGAAAAAAAAACTTGACATTATACAAGAAGTATCAAACATTTGTAGATTTTCGGTACCCACTGCGATATTTGTTTTCAGATGGGGGAAAGTCCCTTTTTAAATTTGATCTAATTGGGGGGTTTTTAGGGTTCCAAAAAACACAAGATGGTAAATTCACTTCTTTTTAATACAAGAGAAGTCACATATGGTCTGCTAAATCCAAGGGAAGGTAATGGGCCCAATACTGTGAAAAAATTGTCCCAAAGCAGCGGGAAAGGGGGATTGGCCCCGCGGAGGTTTTTGGGGAATAATAGTAGGTCAGAGCCGGGCCTAATTTTGTTATATTATAAAGTGACATCAGAAAAGTCAATTCAAGCATTTTCTATTTTTTTTTTTTTTTTTCAAAAAAATTTTTGGTTATTAAACGATACTAAATAAAAACATTTAAAATTATTGTGTAATATTGGATTTTATATCATCTATATAATATGGAAAGAAGCCTATATAATTGATATTTTTTTGAGTTTTGTATTTTAACAAAAATCTGTAAATAAATAAAAACCGATTTTTTAAATAATTTTTTAAGGGTAGTTTCCTACTTATTCCCCTTTGATAAAAGAAGGCAAGATAGTGTAAAAAGAAATAAAAAGTTTAAAATTTATAACTGTTTTTTTTGGAATACTTTTCACTTTAAAAAAAAATTCATGAAATAATAATGGTTAAAATTTTTTTAACCTTTTTGGGACCTGGTATCCATTGTAACAGTATCCGTTAAATAAGGTCTACAGTATGTCGAGCTTAAAAAAATAATGTAAGTTTAAAAAACCAAAATCAAAACCCCCCTTTTTTATTAATACAAAAAAAGAAAAGGAACTTTAAATAAAATTGTACTTTTTTATTCAATTAGAGGGGCCTGTTATTAAAATTTTCCTGGTCTTTAGAAATTTAATAATTTTGATTCTTTAAAGAATGTACTAAATTATTAAATGAAATAAAAGTACCTAAATGTAAACCTTATTTTTAATAATCCAAAAACATTAAAAACATTGTGGAAATCATGTTATATAGTTGATTGTCTTACTTTTCTCACTGATTTCTTGGTAAATTTATTATTCTAATATTCATAATTGATAATTAATTTTTTGGTTACCTAACGTTAGGTTCATAAGGAGCACCTAATTTAAATATAAGAAATATTTACCATAAAAAAAAATTTTATGTTACATTGGTTTGAAGAAAACCATAACCTCTATTATTTTTTAGGATTTTTAAAGTAAAAAACAATAAACAAAAATTATAGGTACTACAAAAAGTAAAAAATTAAAACAATACCCAAAGGTAAAACCCACAACAAAATGACGAATGATAAAATGAGGTACAGCGCGATATAGTTTCATACGCCCCGCCGCGCCCTTGCACCAAAAACCTTAAAAAAACCTGCCCCAAAGGATCCACCGGCTTTTATAAAGATAACAAGCGGTAAGACTATTTAATTTTAGTTATTATCTTTGTTGGTTATTTTATTCTTTTTTATCATTTATTCTTTGTTGAGATCCCGTTAGATGACCATGTACATAAAATAATTTTCTATATAAGTGCTTTAATTTACAAGAAAAATTTCCCCTTTTTTTTCATGAAATGGGTCCAACTTCACAGACCAGTTGTTAGGAAATTTTTGACATTTTGTTTTCGTCTTTTAAGTGTTATCGCGCTTCTTATTTAATATTTAATTAGAATCACCCTATAGGTAATAAAATGAACATAATTAATACAAATTACTTTAAAACATTTAATCGACAAGCGATTATGTTAACAACGTTATTTTTAAAAGCTAAAGTAATGTTTTAAACAGTTCATTGCGGAAGGAAGCAATTAATATATTACTAACCGTCTAATATAAATTAATTTAAATGGAAAATTATCTATTATCTATGTAGGTATCAGGTCACAAACAATTAAACATGTTTTAAAATGGAAATTGACTGCTATAAAACCCGTATCATTTTAGGGACATTCTACGAATTTGAAAATATGTGTGTCTTAAATAACAAGGGAGTTTTTGGACTTCTATCGAATTATAAAGAAACTTAAAAAATCCATATCGAATTTTTAAAAGGGGTTTGCGGTAACCCTTCAAACCAATTAATCCGTCGCGAAAAGTCAGCCAGTACTCAATATTTACCTAGGAGCAGCCAAGTTCTGCAGAACAAAGGGTTATTTAACCTTGTTGGCGTTACGTTTAAGAATAACGTCAACTAGCATGAACACGAATATGAGATTATCAAGGGCTAACGGAGTACCGGGGATGCGCTAAGAATGTGTGTTTTCAAAGTTTTAGAAATTTCTCTAATATTAGCCCAATTTTTACTTGGGGGTTTTTGAGGTCGCTAAACACAATATGATATTGACAAGGACCCAAATAATAGGGGCTAAGGGTGCTGTAAACGTCGTCTTTGAGTTTTACGACAAACCTTTTTTAAAAATCTAAATCCATTTTGTTACTTTAGGATATCAAGAAATAGGGAAAAAAGGTGGGAAATTTAAAGAATTAATTTTTTTTCAATGTATTAAACTTTTATAAATTTTTATTTTATACAAAATATTATTTAAACAATTTTGTGAATAAATACTATCAGCAGAAATTATAATTTTAACTTTTAACAAATTACCAAAATTCCAGAAGACGATATTAATAATAATCTATTCGGACAAAAACTGGACCTCGGGAAGGGCCATAAACGAAAAAATCCCCGGTTTTCTGAATTAGAGGTTTCATATTCCGGCGCGCACCGGGCCCCAAAACCCCCAACCCCAATTTGGAAAACCCAAAAAACCCCCGAAAACCCAAAAATTAATAAAATTGAGGAATTCGAAACTCCCGAAGACAAAGTTTAAACATTCTTAGCGCGCACCAGGTACTCCGCAGACCCTTGTTTTTTATCATATTCGGGTTTAGCAACAACAAACCTCGGAAAGAAAATTTAGCTGATATTAGGAGGATTTGTCGTAAAACTCCAAAAAAACGACGTTTACAGCATCCTTAACGCGCACCAGGTCTTCAAGGCCCCCGCCAATTTTATTTGTGTTTTGCAACAATAAACTACTTGAATAAAGAAATTGGCTGAATTTAGAGGATTTGTTAAAAAATCCGAAGATGACGTTTACACCATTCTTTGCACGCACCAGGTATTTCGCAGGTCCTTGTTAATGTCATATTCGTGTTCAGCGACCTCGAAAACCTCCAGAGTAACAAAATTGGATGATATTAGGAGAAATTGACGTAAAACTTTAGAAGACGATTTTTACGCCATCCTTAGCGCGCACCAGGTACTTCGTAGGCTCATAATTGTGTTGAGCGACCTCGAAAACCCTTGAGTAACAAATTCGGGCCTATTTCCATCATTATTTAACTAGTTATGATTTTTTTATAATTGCAAACTTTTAAATGCATTTTGATAATGCCATTTTTTATTGTACAAGGGCAGTTTTTCATTTCCCATTAATTAAAATTTGTTCACAAAGTTTGTAGACGTCTATACGAATCGAATGCAAAAAACCGCATTCAAATCCATCTTACTGCACAAAAAATCCCTCGGGCATTTCTTCGTTTCCTCGACTATTAATATAACCCTTGGTCACAGTGGAGGAGCGCCAACCTCCAGGGCGCTTTACAATCAATAAATAGCCTCCAGCGTCAGCTATCTCATGGAACCACCGTATGACTTTTCATATTATAGTCTTGACTATTCTGGCAACAACTGTAGGCAGACTTTCTCTGCAGCTTTTTCTAAAGGGTTTTCCAATAAGAATGATATGATTTTGTAATGGTGTAGTAACCAGGGTAATAAAGTTATACCTGTCACTAATTGTCATTTATGTTCAGTAAACTCTAACAATAAATTATGCTAAACGTAAACTCGGAGTCCAAAAATCTTTACGAAATGGTTCTTTTGTGAACACTTTTCGCGCACTTCGCGGAAACTTTGGTCTAAATAATCGCCCTTCTGTGCTTGCCATGCGTTGCATCGTTGAGAAATTTAAAAGTAATTTTACTCTTCACGATGTAAAAACTCCAGTAAGACGCCGAAATGACAGAACTGTTGAGAATGTTGCTGCTGTAAGAGATAGTGTTGCAGAAGATCCAAATTCGTCGTGCTCAAGAGTTAGGACTTAAAAATAGTGATGAGCGAGACCGGTCTTGGTCTTGCGGTCTTGGTCTTGGTCTTGCAGCAAGACCAAGACCAAGACCAAGACTGCCTTTTCGCTTGCAAGACCAAGACCAAGACCGGGGTATGCAAGACCAAGACCCAAAACCAAGACCAAGACCGAGGTGTGCAAGACTACGCAAGACCAAGACCGACCTGCAAGACTCTTGCACTTCTTCACCTTTTTTTTGATATTGTAATATTTTATTGTTATATTTAATATACAGAGGCATTTCATTAAGACATTACAAAAACTGTGTCAAGAACTGCAAAAGCGGCGATTATTTAATAAGTAAGAGTTTCTTAAATAAAATAATAATTAAATCCATCACTTTGTTCTTTTAGTTCTATAGTTCTTTAACAACGATAACGAATAAATTTAATAATGTTTCAAAAATAATAAGTTGGTGACTCAATGGTCCGACAAAGCTTGACATCTCCGAAATAGTTTACGACAGAGAAAAACTAGGGGTACAAAAGTTATGGAAGCTGAATATTACTTTCATAATTTTAATGTTTTTTTTTAATTAGCTATCAAGTGATGTGTCACTTACAGGGTGGATCAAGAATCTCCAAAATCCAGAAATACATTATTTTTGTTTCACACTGTAAGAGGTAGCACCATTAGATTGCTTCTTAAAATTAAGATAAGGTGAAAATAATGGATTAATAAAAAATATATTTCCCATGTGATAAAGGAATACTTTTTATATAAATGAATTGTAAAAATCACTTCCGGTTTAGACGGAAAAATAATATTTAAAAACCATCTACGTCGACATTGTTCCTATATAACAACAATTTTCAGCATAATATACAAGGTGGCGATTTTTTCTAAATTGATTTTTCGCCATAAATTTTTTATTTTAGGGGAAAAGCTAAAAATAAGGGAGTTTTCTTGAGTGGCAGTAGATTAATAGAAAAATTCTGGAATAGAAAATAACTTTACATTTTATGCCCTTTTTGTCTATAATTTTTGTAGTTTAGTTTTTCTCAATGAATTTAGAGATTTCGAGCTTTTCACACTATTGGCCCCCTTGTATCTGCAGATTGTTTATAAAGTATTTCTACAAACTTTGTACGACAAATTCTTAACCAATTTAAAGGTAAGAGTTCATATAAATTGAAAAGTTTTTTAAATAACTTTTTTTAATCAGAAGTCAATGATTACATATCAGATTTATTTTCACATATATTTCACATCTGGTTGAAATTAAAAGTCTTTTTTTTCTGCTCACACAATAAACAGTTTTGTATTTGCTTTAATTTTATCTGCTTTTTTAAAGAAAATTTATATAATTCTTATCCCTAAAATGTTTCTAAATGCCACCAAATGTATAAAAGAAGGTTGTTAATTTAACCAAAAATAGAGCGCTATAAAGGGGTGGATTTACGCAAAGGTTGAGTAGGCTGAAACCTAGGGCGGCAAATTTAGGTTTAATTTTTAAAAAATGTAATGGTAAATTAACATATTTTTTTAAAATTTAACGAATAGATAAAAAAATCCTGAAATTGTTTGTTTTAAAGAATTGTTAATTAATTTTCTGTATGTTTTACTTTTGTTAAATTTTTTAAATAATTTTTTATATGAATTACTAGTGTAGTTTACATTCAAAAAATATTGACATATTAGGGCGGCAAAAATTTATTAGCCTATGGGCGGAAAAAAATTAAATACGGCCCTGGCGTTGTAAATAAATAAACGCCTTCATTAAAAATATGCTTTTTAATCAAATAATTTAAATGTACGTTTTAGATTAAAACTGGTATATTTTAAAATTTTAAAGCCAAAAATATAGTCCCCATCTTGATTTTTATTTAAGTATTAAAAAGATATATTTTGTCTAAGATTGCTTAGTTTAAATTATTACTACCAAAAAAAGCAAGACCAGCAAGACTCTTGGCAGCAAGACCAAGACAAACCGGCCCCGGGTGGTGCAAGACCAAGCCCAAAAGACCCTTTGGCTTGCAAGACCAAGACCAAGACCAGGCTTGTAAGACCAACCAAGACCAAGACCACCCCAGTCTTGGTCTTGGTCTTTTTGCTTCATCCCCACTTAAAAAAACCCTTGGCGAATTTTGAAAAAGATTAAAATTTACACCATATAAGATTGTTTTGACACAAGAACTTAAGCCGTTGGACCATGGTGGCGCCGCGAATTTGCTGTTGGGTTTAGAACGACTTAAAGGGATCAAAATTTTTTCCAAAAAAATCATCTTTTCAGATAAAGCTCATTTCTTTTTGAGGGGTTTGTAATAAGAAAAATTACCATTTCTGTTTGAAAAAACCCACAACAGTTTCAAGAGAACCCTTGCACCCCTTAAGGGAAACTGTAGGGGTGAATTTTTAACCATTTTTTCAAAAAAAAGGGTTTGGGAAAATTCCGCCAGTAAATGGTGAACCATATCGAAGAAAGGCAAATTTAAGGTCCAAATTTGGATGCGTTGATTTAGAAGATATGTGGTTTTAGCAGGAGGGCGCTACAACACATTGCTCATAAAACCTGGGGCCATACTGCAAGAAAATTTTGGTGGAATTTTCAAGAAATGCAACTGTTGCCTGCCACCAAGAAGCTGTTATTTGACTCCTTTAGATTACTTTTTGTAGGGTTATTTAAAACCTAAGGTTTACGCAAACGGGCCACAAACCCTTGATGCTTTGAGATTGAACATTGAACGCTGCTTTCGTGAGATTACGTTCAATTTATTGCACAAAGTCTTCGAAAATTGGATTCGTCGAATTCATTCGTGTACACGAAGCCGAGGTGGACATTTAAATGACGTACTATTCAAAACATAAATGTTATTAATTGTTCTTAAAGATAATATAAAAAGTGTGGTTATAACTAAAATTATTTCTATTTTATTGAATTTTAAAATCATATCGTTTTTATTGAAAATCCCTTTATTTCTGGATTATTTTAGCTCATAATTCAAGTTTGAAAACCATTTTTTGAGAACTTTGTTGATACCACATGTAATTGTTTCTTTGGTAACTTAAAATTGTGTAATTAATTTGACTTAAGCTTGATACTAACATCAGCAAGAGAATCCGATACAGTTGTTAACAAAAATTAAAAACTATCTACAGAAAATTCGTAGTCATTAATTTCAGTGAAACAAAAAATATTATTTGCACCCCTGGGCTAAACACTTTTAGGCTTTCAGTTGATTGTTAACAACTTTTAGCAGCGGGCGGAAATGTGCTATTTTACGCCCATGGTACAAAAATAACTATTGTAGGGAATGCCGCGAAACGAATAATCTGGCATCAATTAATCGATATCAATATTAATATTGTAATTTATTTATTTTTGCAAAGTATGTGCACATATGTCCAGATTATGTTATGTTGTAGATATTCAGGGTAGCCCGGTTAAAAAATGGGTTGTTTCAGCTGTAGATTGTGTTATTTTTATATAAATCATCTACTACATTACACTGCCCCACAGCTGGCGATAAGGAGCTTATAATAAAGTAGCTCTGTCCCTTTAAAGTACTGCCACTGATAGTGCTTTATGTATCCCTTTACAGTCCAGCTTTAGAGGCCCCACACTTTCCATTTTGCTACTACCACTCTTAAGACACCTACGATTAGTGTTGTAAATGAAAATGGAAATATTGGAAATTTCCGAACGTCTTTGGAAATATTGGAAATTTTGGAAATACCAAAAAAAAATAGAATGCGTTTTAAACAATCAAAACAAAGATTTCTATATATTTTTATACTTTTGTGCAGTACAAATTTCACACTAGAAAAATAATTTCTGAAAAAGAACGTATATTATTACGACTAGGAATAATAAAATCTCTATCTTGGGGATTCACCGATTATTGCTGGTTGGCTATTGCTTGCTTTAGAAGTAGTTGAATTACACTCACATGAAAACGGCATTGATGCCGAATACAATATTCAAGGTGTGGGTGATATCGATGAAGATATGCCTATACTGACCAAGTTGCACAACTTGTGTCTCCTGATCGTGTGTAATTACTTTTTTAATTTCATTTCTGCTTTGCTGTATTTTTATTACTTAAATTTTTATTTAGAATAATGTATTTTGCGTTTTAACTTTTGGATGACATTCCAGGCCAATTTGACCATGTATGATACAGTGCGCGACAAAAAGATAGGGCAGGGTATAATTTGAATATAATAATCAATATTTATTTATTTTAAAACAAAATGTGTCTAACCATAAATAAACTTAATTAAATTGTTATTTTTAAGGACATATGAGGTTTAAATATACGTAGAAATTTTATTTTCTAAATTTATTTCACTTTTGATGCGACAAAAAGTTAGGGGCATTAAAACAATCATATATTTATTTTTAATATTAAACCTTATTAAAACGGGTACATTTTTTATTTATTCTAATTGTTTTAAATATTCCTTTTGTAATGTGATTATAAAGTTCCTTAACATAATTTTGAGTTATTTGATGCCAGGCATCCATGATAGCCTTTTTCAGATCATCTTCATTAGAGAACTGTCTTGAATTTTTATTAACTTTTTTTGCAAGTCGTCCACAAACATTTTCACTTATGTCAGAATCTTGGCAGCCACTCCAACACTTTTATATTATGTTCTTTGAACCATGAAAAAACACTCTTGATGTGTGTACTCCAGCGATGTCGTGTTGAAAAATGTATTTACCTTTTGTCATAGATTTACCATGCCTTAAAATATTTTTTCAGAATATTTATAACACTTTGTGCATTCATGATTTTTGTCAAAAACTTATTCTGTTTTTCCTATTGCACCCAATCTCAGCCCTACCAATGACCCTCCTACACTATAACGACGCAGAAATTATCTCTTTTTCTTAAACATGGAATTATGGTAACCATCAGAACCAAAATAAAGGTAAAATTTCTTTTTGCCATTCTTATGACCATGACATGTACTTCTGTGCAAATTTTAACCAAGCATTAATATGTTTAAGAGGTAATGGAGGTTTTCTTGCCTCTATCTTTTTGTCGCGGACTGTATTACCTATGATAAACTTTCATTAAATGTTTAGTGTTTTGTTGTTTTTATTTCTATATTTCCAATACTTCCAATATTTCCATGTATTTCCAATGTTTCAGGAAATATTTCCAAAAAAATATTTCCAGAAATTTTATAACACTACCTACGATACGTTAGTGCTTTCTAATTTAAATTGTTTTCTCCTGTAAATTAAATAAACCCTGTTGTTACTAAAAATAAATACTAAATTCTTTCTATTAAAACGTATCAACGCACTTTAAAAAGGGGACCAATAGATAAGGTATCCCATGTAGGAAAAAAGAAATGTATTTTGCATCTCTTTTTTTAATTCGAACTATTTTAATTAGTTTTCTTTCAGTCCCATCGAGAAAAAAGATACGAGATGGCTATATATAATTCATACTTTTCCAATCTTGCAAATAAATGTAAGACCTTTTTAAAATAGAAAAAACAAGACAACAAAGCCTCTGTTAATATAACAACACCCCTTTCTAAAATTTAATATATTTGTAACAAACACCACTCCTCTCGACACAAGCCCATACATATATTTAATTTGGATACTTTGTATGTACCCCTTATTTGCAATACCTCGGGGACGATGTCCTCCTATCTCTATCAGTGTACTACCCTTCACTTCCCTCTCCCCGCCTCTCTTTTTATAAGGACCAAGCGAGGACTAAAAAAAGAATTCATAGTCCAAACTCTCTTACATATTCTTTCTTTCGTTTCCTTATAATTTCCAACACAACGTTGCCATGTTTCTCTAACAGATGAAATGATTTTCTTGACCTTTTTATTGCAGATATTTACAAATGCTCATTTCATTATTTTAAATTAAATTTTAAAACGGACGGTAAAAAAAACGTCAAAATAAATTTAAAAAAGAACCTCTAAAAAATTTTAAAAACAAAAGAATTTTTTTAAATAAATATTTAAATAATTTTTAAAATAAATATATATATATATATATATATATATATATATATATATATATATATATATATATATATATATATATATATATATATATATATATATATATATATATATATATATATATATAAAAAATATATATATATATATATATATATATATATATGTAGTATGATCCTTTATCTTCTTCTACTAAGTTACTCTTTATGTTTTCAAAAAAAAAACTCGTTTTAAAAAAACAAATAGTCCATAGAAATTAAATCTAAACAAAATTTGTTTTAAAAACAAAAAATTATAGAATACATATATAGAATTTTTTTCGAAATTATCTATCAACTTTAATGGAAATTTTTTTGTTCAAGGTTCAAATTATATACCCTTAAAATTGCTAAAAAGTAGTTATTGTGGTTTAGTCCATTAAAATTACCATTTTAAAAATTTCAATAGGGGTTTTTAAAAAATACTTCAAAATTAGGGTTCATGATTTCTCGAGCTTATCAATTTCTCGGGTCTCGAGAATTCTAAAAGGCTAATTTCTCGGGTCTTCTCGGGTTGTCGAAATTTACAAATTGCGTTACTACACTTCGTAAACCGTCTGAACTCAGCTAGAGTCGAAACACTAATGAACCTGTTGTATTACAGTGTTGCCAACCAAGCTCGCTAAAATTTCCCCGTGTTTCTTTAAAAAAAACCCCCGAATCCCCCCGATCAAAAATTAAATAGAAAAATAATTTTTTGAAATGACTTTATTGTCAGAAAAATTCAAAAAAAAAAATAAAAATAAAAAATCCTTTTGGAACAATGGACATAGATAGCAAAAAAAATTAACAAAAAAAAAAATTTCTAAACAAAAAAACAATTCTAAAAATTCTTAAAAACCCCAACTTTTTTTTAAAAGGGTTTTTCCTTTTTTTTAAGACTTAAATGCTTTTCATTTTTAAGAATTTTGGACAATTTTTTTCTAGAAAGACCAATTAAACCCCGTTTTGCCCCCCCGGATAATTAATTTCGCTTTTTATTTTTAACGTCGGTAACGACTGAAAATACTCGCTCAGTTTCGGCATTACTGCGGGGCCCAAAAAATACACGAACTTGACTTTCTTTTTCCCTTAGTTTTTTTGTGGGCAACAACCAAAAAAATACAAAAAAGGGGGGCCAACATGCAGAGAAAATGCTAAGTAGCGGGATCTGAATTCCCCCCAAACCCGATACCCAATTAATCCGTATTAGATTAATCAGCGCAACAAGAAGAATTTTTTTAAAAGTTTAAGGGTAAACCCCCTAACCCAAGTTAAAAAGGTTTAAAAAGGGCCCCTTAGTAGTCCATTTAATATTAAAATAATAAATTAAAATTTTAAAAAATTTAACTGAAAACAATTAAAAAATTGAAAATTCCTAGATATTAGAAAAAAGTCCCTTTTTCCTTTTTTGGGAAAAAAAAACCCTAGAACTAGGGAATAATTTTCTGGGGGGGCTTCTGGTGTATTACCTCCCTTTTTGTTTTATGTATAAAACGACGCCGCCAGAGCGCTTGCCGCGGGGTTGGGGAAAAAAAGGGGGGACCACTGCGCTTTGTCCCTTCCCCCCCCGCCGCCGCGCGTTTAAAACAAACGGCAAACGCAAATAGTTTTTTTATAATTTCATTGACTCAAATATTTTTCCCCCGAGTTCTCGAGTTTTCTCGAGCTTTTTCCGGGGAACAAAGCCCATAAAATTTCCCGGGTATTCTCGGGCCGGGGGAATTCCGGGGAAAAACCCCCATTCAAAATAAAATAATTAAATGTATTCATAAATTACCATATCTTAAACCAACAATTAATTTGCATTAACCAAATATTTATTTGGATATTAATCATATATACAAATTAAAAACATCTATATTTATTTATTTCCTAAAATTTAAAGGAAAACATTCTAATATATCAAACAGATTTTTCGGAAATTTTTAAATTAAAAATTTTTTTTGGAAGAATCAATCACCATAACGAAATAGATTTATAATTAATAAATATAATATATATATATATTATATTAATATTAATAATATATATATTATATATTATATATATATATATATATATTTATATATATATATATATATATATATATATATATATATATATTATTATATATATAATATATATATATATATATATATATATATATATATATATATATATATTATATAATATATATATAAATTTAATTAAGTGGATATATTTATAAATAGGTAGGTATATATATATATTTATTTGTCTGTCCACGTGATTCTGAAGTTATGGCTTGAGTAAAAATCATGAAATTTGGCACAGTGGTAGTCTTTAGCAGTGGCTAGAACCTAACGAAGCTCGTTTTTTGAATTTCGACCCCGGGACAAAAATAGTGTTTTTACCGTTAGCCGTACGGAAGGCGTCTTACGGAGACAGAGGCTACTTAATATTGAATATAAAAGAATATTTAAAATTATTATTAAAACTGTTTTACTAATGATTTCTTGGTAAAGTTATTTATTGTTACTTTTTTTTGATGTTATATTCCCTGTAATAAACTGTATAGTTGGTTGGAAATTAAATAAATAAATATATAGAGTAAAATCCGGCTTGCATTTTAAATCTTAAGATAATTTTGACATTAGAAATTCAAGTTCAATGATTGCACACTTCCAAAATACGTGAAGTGTTCAGAATTTTTTCTTTACTTATATCCTAAAACTTACTGACATACCAAATTTCCAATTTCTACCCCTTGAAAAATGCCCTTATATTTGGATAGGTTAATAAGTAAGTGAGTAAATTAGTCAGTCAATCAGTAGTAAAATGGTTCATTTTCAAAATCAAATATCCCAAAAAGCACTTGACATAACTTTCTTAATTTTTTCACAGATATTTAAAATACTAATGTGAATTTACCCACCAAATCATATACCTCTATTCGAATTTATAACGAAGTTGTGATAGAAGGAAGAACATGTGAAAACGTTCGGTGTAATATACACACTGGGTGCATCAGGCTGGAACATGACCTGCCACACTACCATAGTCATAATTTAAAACTAGTGATATAAATAAACATGCTCTTTTAAATAACAAATAAGAAAACGAGGAATTTTTTATGTAATTACCGACTTTTTAAAAATCTGGCAACAATGTAACAAAACAAACGAAGCATCAAGACCTGCTAGCTCGCTCTTACTTGCTATCCATTAAAATTACCGCGTCGCCTCGGTCAGGATAAGCGCAGTTGCCGGTTGTTCCAGGACAATCTCCCTATTTCGACATGAATAAAGATATTTTTTCCCAAAATAGAAATTAGAAATACAATTATTTTTATGTTATGGATCAACATATAATTATTGCTTTATATATCACCAACCCATAATAAAGTCTAAAGGACAATTACTAATAAATGAGAAGCAATACTTAAAAAATAAATTTATTTCTCTTGATTTATATTTACATTTTAAAATTACCATAAAAATATTTATTATTAGATTAATACAAATCCAAAAAATATTACGAGGAAATTCAAATCTGACCGGGAATTTTTTTCTCAGGGCAGGTAAGTTTTAACATTCTTGCCAATAGAGGCCTTTTGATCCTTTAAACGTCACGAACATTTCAACTAAAGTTGATAGCTTCAAGGAAAAAACCGGGTCCAGATTGCTGATTATAGAACAAAAACAGTGATTCTCAAGTAATCAACATGAAGATGATGTATTTTTAAATTCCTTCCTTACCTGCAACAAACCATTTTACGCCAGAATTAAAAAGGTCAACTCTACAGTGACACCACTCCAACTTGACACTTGCTTAAAAAATTAAACCTGCAATTCGTTTAAAAAGGAAAACCCGTTTGACTACAAAATGTCCTCGAAAAATATTTAGAAATTCTTTCATATCCACCTTGTAGTCCAAATTTATTACCATGTAATTCCATCTCTTCAGACCCGTCAATCTTTAGAGGTAAATTCTCAATCTCCTGTATATTTCATTGTGTGTGGTAAACTTTTTACCATATTTTTATTAATTTATAAAAAGATGATTTAATTTAGGGATATTTTAAACGACTTGGCAACGCAGCAATGTATGTGTGTATATGATATACATATACACATGCCGTTAGCGCGCGAAAAGAAGAAGAACGGAACCGGAGGAAGGGCGGGCCTTGCCCAGCGCGGGGGCGGAGACAATATGGCGGACGACATTGCCCCTCGCTCCCCCGAGAGTACGAAGGAATTATAATTGCATACGTAATGGGGATGTGTGAGTGTCGGGGTGCAGGGTCGACTCGTATATTCACGTTATAAAGGGTTTGACCAAGTTAAAAATTTATTAGGTATAGCCATTTTATAAATATCAGTCCCAGTAGACAATATAACAAATTTAAAACCAATACTAAATTTTATCCAACCATTCGCGTTTTCACTATTCGCGGATTAAAAAATGCGACCTAATTCCTATATTCGCGGCTAAATATTTCTTTATTCGCGGATCTAATCGGTACATCGGTACATACACATCGATAAAAAGGATTCCAATATGTAGGTATCCAACGGAATAGCCTTTATAAACGCGTCGTCAAATGAACTAATAGCCGAAATTGCGAATGGAAAAGGACGAGGAGAATCAAGTAACATTTAAAAGTTGCTTGAATCGCAAGATGAAGATTTGACTGAAACCGACTTGGAGGAAATGTTAAATTCACAGCCCATTGAAAAAGAGGCTTCCACAAGCACTGGAAACGTGACATTTAATTTGAAAAATCTTAGCGAAGGTTTAAGAATTGCAAATGAGCTTTGTGATTTCTTTATAAAAATTGATTCGTCCATGAAACGAAGTCTTATTTTTAAGAGGCAAATTGCTAATGCCACTACTGAATATCAGTCTAAATTGAGGGAGCTTTTAAAAACTGCCAAGCAAAAAAAAATACAAAATTCTTTAAACCCTTGTCCAAGCCTGATGATAATAATTAATCAATATGGTCAAAAACTTTAATTAAATTCATTTTTTTATATACTTGTTTTTTATTTTGTCACCCAGGAACGTATTCCCTATATTCCCATATAAATTACCATTCCACCTATTCACGGTTTCTGTATTCGCGGCATATTTACGGAACATATACCCCGCGAATAAAGAGCTTTAACTGTATATCAAAAATTGCAAGGCAGGTCAAAAAAATCCACAAAATATCAAAATTTTAACGCCCTGTAGATCTTTAAAAAAGCCTTGGGAACACATGTTATAGAACTTTTATTTTCTTAAAATCACTTTTTTAATTACACCCTTTAATATGGAGATAGGGTTTAGAAACACTCTGTATAGACTTCACTACCATCTTGCAGAGTCAAGTCGACTCTATTGGACTTACTAAAACCTACATCATTTACATGACAGAAGAAATGAATTTGTTTATTTTGGAGTTAACTTACTATCCTAAATTTACTCAGACAGCCAAGCCGCCCTGAAGGCCATCAGTTCTCCAAAAGTTAATTCCAAACTAGTGGGGGACTGTATACAGGCCCTGGAAAAAGTCGGCTTGGCAAACAAACTTACGGTAGCCTGGGTACCAGGCCACGAGGGCCACCCAGGTAACGAAGAGGCCGACGATCTAGCACAAAGAAAGGATCAGCCTTTATGGAAGATAGTGCGCTGAGCCATTCTGTGTTGGAATCTCGGCAGGTCCTCTTTAAATGCATTTATTAAGAGCTGGCTAGACCGAGAGTTTCAAAGCTGGTGGGTACAAAACCAGGACAACGACAGGCAAAGCAGTTCATTAAGGCCTGCTCGGCCAAGTTTACCTCGGACCTACTGAGCCACAGCCGTAAGGTCGTAAGGATAACGGTAGGTCAACTAACAGGACATTGCAAACTCAACAAGCACCTGGAAAGAATAAGCCTGGTGGAGGATAGCCTGTTTAGGCCAGGAGGCTGAGGAAACAGCCGTACATGTGTGGTGCCACTGCGAAGCACTATGTAGGCTTAGGTTACTAGGCTGAGGAAAAGCCAAAACCGGCAAGATATATGGAGTGGCCAGTGTCAAGACTCTGGAGTCTAGTTAAGAAGACGGGCCTGGACAAGGTACTCTAAAGAACGATAGGACAAACCACAATAAATCTGGTAAGGTTGTAGTGGTTGAGGTCATTTTCAATTCAATGTCTATAAGTTATTACATCACGACAATAATAGTGTTTATCAACTTCTATATTCGTACATTGCTTCTATGAATGTTGGTTATTAATTTTGTCTATTAGACAAAGAAATCAATTTGTTAATAATATAAATAAGTACATCGACATTTATTTAATCTAGTATATTAAAAGAACTTCGGAAAAGATCCATAGAATCGCAAACAAGTATAATAATAAAACAACATTTAAGTCCCCAACCACTCTAAGAAATATTCTTGCTAGACGAGACCGGACCACTATGTTTCAAATAATGGCTGTATCTACCAAATTCCCTGTGAATGTGGTGAGGTATACATCGGGGAAACGAAAAGACCACTCGAAGTTAAAGTTAAAGAACACAAAAACATACGGAACGACATGAAACCCGAGAAGGAAAAAAGAGTTGACTTATTTACAGATAAAAAAATTGATGATGCTACGTCGTTAATTAAAATCACCATTTCCGATACAAAAACCAATGTTTCGAGAATATTTATAGGTCAGTAAATGAAGGCCGGAAAAACCCCAAACCTGAAGATCAGGTTGGGCCATCACAATTTTTTTTTAATATACAGGTATCAATGTGTACATTAACCTTTGAAAATATCATATATGGAAAAATGTCCGCAAGGGCCTGAAAATGGCCCTTAAGAGCCTGAAAATTCGTTTATGAGGTTTGAACAGGAATGAAGAGCAGTTCAGTACCTACAAAAATGGTTACAATCATATTTTTTGCTATCCAAATACTTCTTGCAAAAAAGGGGTTACGGAAATTATCAGTGTTTGGAATCTAAAAATATGATACTTTCTTATCACATTCTGGGACAAGGAGTCTGAAGATACACTGATCCACATGTTTTAAACTGCAAAGACCAACTGTAGATGGCGCCATTACTTTTTTTCTCATTAACCAAATTATTACGGCGATGAACATACCTCTAAGAATGATCTATTTTTTAACACCTTTGGTGAAAACGGGGCTAAAAATCTACCACTTAATTACCATTTCATCACGCTTGTCGCGGATGCATATTCCTGGTTGGCATCATCAATCTCCTCCTGGTCTATTTGGTCCACTCTTATTTCCTCTTTGTCTATTTCTTCTGTTTCTTCCTTTTGCCCTTTTGTCTCTGGCTCTACTCCTGTCTCTCTATCTTCACCTGCATCCATTTCTTCTTCCTCTGCCTGTTCAGGTACGATTATATCTTTATTTTCCATTCCTTTGTAATTTGAAACGGGCCAAAAAAAAATGGAAAAAAAAATGAACCCCCTTTTAAAAAACATTGCTTGTTACAGCCCATCTTTCACGAAAAACATTAAATTAATATATTTTTATTAATATATTTTTTATATATTAAATTATTTTTAAATATATTATAAATATTATATAAATTATATATTATTATTATTATATATATATATATATATATTTTATAAAATATATATATATATATATATATATATATATTTATATTATTATATATTTATTAAATATGTGAGCCTACCTCTATCTAGTATCAATCACAATGATTTTTCATTGCATATAGAAATTTTAAATGCACTACACAACCAGTTGGTATAAATACTATTGGTTTTATACCATCTCATTGGATTTTTGAATGAAAATGCCTACACTGGGCACTGCTTTTGACGGTTTTCTGCGACCTTCCTGGCAGATTCAGGAGCTAACATATCAATGCTGACAAGACACGGGGGTTGGCATTCAACTTCCGTGGTGGAAGGCTATGTAGAAAATTTGATCAAAAACAAGCGAATGATGATTAAAAATTTTGGAAAAGAGGAATGCAAGTATTATCGTCTTTACATAATGAAGTACGAACTATATGTGCGACCCATATACAATTCTCTCATATGAGGGATTGTTTTATTAATGTATATAATAAATAATTTGAAATTCAGTACATGTTGATTTTCCACGAGCGTGGGAAAAGTTTTGCACTTTCACACGGCGTGCGGAAAAGTGAACTTTTCCCGTGGGGAAAAAATACCACAAATCTTACAGTAAGAGATTTATATGTATTTTAGTAATTGTAGGCTATTTCATGAATCAAGCCATTGCAAGTTTTAGTTTATTCTCTTTTTTTGTTCTTCGTAATTTTCAATATTTCAACTAAAACCAAAAAAATATTTTAATTACCCTGTATAATAATAATAAATGTTTGACAAGTCAACAACAATATCTAATCTTGTGATTTTAACCCGTCATTTTTTTGTTCATATACAACAATTGCACAAATGAATTTAATACAAACAAGCATTTTAATGAAAAGCGTCTAGTATCTTTTAATTAAATAAAAATCCGACAAAATAATTATTTAAAATGAGTAGTTCCGATGAGGAGCACCAGATTCTATCCTGGATGCAGCAAATACCGTAAGTTTGAATTTATTACCAGCAAAATCTGTAAAAATATGAGAATCAATATAGTCATTTCGAAAACTGGTGCTCCAGAAGGGGACAAAGTATTAAGAATTCTGGCATTTTGCGGATTTGCAAAAAATATAAACCAAATACTTATGATAGACTCTATGTTAAAATGTGTCCTCAAGGTGAAAAGGAACCTTGATTTAAGTTCATATTTCAAGCTAACATCACTACTTAAACACCAAAACGGGAATCCGGCCAAAAAAAATCAAAATTTACAAAATTTAAGATTTGAAAGCCCCTGATTTTTACTTAATAAAAGTTGCTAAAATTTTTGGATTAGCCGGTGCTTGTGGAAGTAATTAAAAAAAATTAATTTTTTGATGACTTTTTAAACGGGATTTAATAAAGAAAAATTTGATTTTTGTGAAAATTTTGAAGTAAAAAAAACCTTCCCCCCCCCTTTTTCCAATTAAACAAAAGCCTTTCGACAATAATTTAAGGGAAGCCACCGTTTTTCGTTACGCCATTTCAGGCCGAGTTTTTCTGGGATTTTCGGGACCAGTACGTTATTGTATTAATTATCATCTTATCAAGGTTATTTATGGTCCTTTCAAAGGACCGTTTTCGTCCAGGAGATAAATTATACTTGTAGTTTTCTCTAATGTTTATGTATCAAGCACACTGCGTAATTTTTTAGGTAAAGGACTTATGTTAGTACAGGATTCAAATTAAAGGCGACCGACCAATCGACTGAAACCTATTTGTTATCAAATATAATTTGTTAACAAAAGTATTGCCAGTGGGTGGCCTAACAAATAAACAATTTCTTGACAACTGCTTTCTTGACGTGACAGATATTTTGCTTCATTAATTTTGTTTAATTGTTTTCATGACACTCTTATCCTATGTTGCGTTACGATCAATCGTTAATGAAAGGGTATACCGGGTGTTGCTCCGTCGAGCGGGACATAGGGAATCCCATGTAAATTTTGAAGTGGTCCAATATTGGCTCCCCTAATTATTTTAGAGGAAAATATTATTGGTTTTTTTAAAACACAAAAATTTACCCAGTGTAAAATTTAGCTCTTCTCAGTCCCCCAGCTAAGAGATAAATGCTAAAATAATTACGAATCCCCTATCTTCTTACGCGCCCTGTATTATTAAGTTTATAATAAAATCCCAAAAAATTTTTTAACCTCTTACTCTCAAGTTGTGGTAAGTTTTTTTAAAAATTCAATCAAAAAAAAATCACTATTATAAAATGGTTTTATCGGGAAATATTACGAAGAGTGGGGGGGCATGTTTGCAGCCTTTTTTCCCAAAAAAGGGCCCCAAACCAAGTAAAT
>JAHBCN010010649.1:0-31277 GCA_019359885.1 Listronotus oregonensis | reverse complement strand
AGAATATTGAGTAGTCTTCGTTTAGTTGGCCGTGAGGTGAAATTCATGATTAAACGGTTTTATAACCAGTAAGCAAGGAAAAGTTATATGACAGGCTTTGTTATGGGGTGGAGTTGGGGAGGGGGTGAGCGGTTTTAACTATTGGGGTCGAAGGGTATTGAGTAGTGGTTGTTCAGCTCGTCCTGGGATGAAATTCATAAATAAACGGTTTGCTATGGGGTTGAGTTAGAAAGAAGGGGATTTATTGTAGTGGTCGAAGGGTATTGAATGTATTTGTTTAGATGGCTGTGTTGCGAATTCACAATTAAAGGGTTTTACAACCCGTAAACAGAAAAAAGTCCCATGACACGCTTTGGTCGGTGGTAAAAAGGCTGATGGGTGGGGAGGGAAGTAGCAAGTAGCGAAATGTTTGGAGGGTGTCGGGCTTAAGTCTAGTGACTGTGCGGGTGACTATAGTTAATAGTATTAAATATGTCGGTAAGGCAATTGGCCAATAATTGGTTAAATGCATCCTTCTGACCTTTCGTTGTGATTTTGCAGATGTTTGGGTTATCAGGTTTCGTGCCGATGGAGACATTTGATCAGGATGTTGAGAACTATTAATTTACAAAGTTTTTAAAAAATTGGACGAAACTCATTTTCCATAGGGATGGTGCGGGTTCTATTAATTTTAAAATAAAATTAGGACAAAAGTCGATCTAAAATATATATATATATATATATATATATATAAAATAAACTAATTTGTATTATTATTTTTTAGGAGACGAAGCGAAGCAGCGGATATTATGCAGATAATGGACAATCAAAATTCAGAAAATTCTTTGCAAAAATACAATAGTAGCACTCCCTTTACCAGAATACAGGGTAATCTGGAATACACAGTTTTAATGCCTGGGGAATTTTTTCAAAAAGCAGCTGCCCTGGAAAGTAGCTGTAGCACATTTCTGGTAGGTTATTATAATGACTCAATAAAGTTTATCGTTAGATGAAAAAACAGGATTTTATGTTTAAAATAAATTCCAGAAATTTATCACTTTTAACAACCAATAAAAATTTATTATACATTGAATTTTTAATTGCAGAATACTTAAAATATATTTCTAATTAATAAAACATTTTATTTTCAGACAATAGCGGCTATTTTAGGCTGCCTTCTGTTTATGGCGGCCTTTATTATGTGCTGGCTGGCCTCAAAGCTACACTCAGCTATCATCAGTGCAAACGACTCGAACAAAAATGTAGACGACTTAGTCCGAGACAGTAGACACTATAATGAAAGTTGTTATACGGGAAGGGCAACAACACAATGAAACTGAAATATTAAAAGAGTTTTTTTTTTCAGCAAATCGAAAACAATTCGATCCAACATTTTTTAGGTGCGAAAAAATTACTACCTATGAACACCTAAATAGCAATAAAATCAGTAGAAAATAAATACATATTTGTTGAATTTAACTTAAAATTTAAGTTGAAAGTAAAACAATTTTTATTATGTCGGTACTTGTGATTTTCTTACCTATTGCTTAAGGTCACTACATGACTGTATTTTGTACCTTTTTAAACATTTTATAATTATGTTTTTCCGAAAATAATATTTACTAAATTTACGGAAATAACTTAAGAGTTACGTCGCCACAAAATCTCGTTATTTTTAAACTGGGATATTATTTAGTTATATATTTATGTTTTTTAATATTACTTTTGAAATAATATATTTCGAAAGGTAAAACAGGGACAATAACAAAAAAATACAGTAAACAAGTGTTATCACGTCTTGTAAAGACTAAAAAATTTTTTTCATTTGAAAATTATTATATATTTTACTAGAAAGCAAATTAACACGCTAAAACTAATTGTATTTTTTTCTATTTGTACTTTGTACCAAAGTTTTTTTCTTGCCTTGTTCGTATGTAAAAATTAAATATGGTATTTTGTCATATATAAAAAGAAGCAATATAAAAATAGAATTTAAGAACCCTTACATACAAGAGTGTAAAAGTTTATATTGCATTCTTGTTCCTTTTTATTTTGTGGTAGAACGATCGTTTGCAACCAAATATATATAGAAAGATAAAGTTTTTTATTATATATTATTTATTTTATTTAGAGTTTATTATTTATTTTCTTTATTTATTACATTTTACTTATTTCGCGCAGGCATAAAGTACGAACCTCCTTCTCCCTACTAACATGATCGACATCCAATATGGTGGAATAAACAATGATTTTCAGTCCGTTTAATAATATAAAATTCACAACGTTTTGCCAGTATCTTAGCTGGCTTCTTCAAGTGATGCTTTTTTGATAGCTACTAAAGTTGGAAAATTTCATTAAATATATATATATATATATATATATATATATATATATATATATATATATATATATATATATATATATATATATATATATATATATATATATATATATATATATATATATATTATATATATATATATATATATATATATATATATATATATATATATATATATATATATATATATATATATATATATTATATATATATATATATATATATATATATATATTTTTATATATATATATATATAATATATATATATATATATATATATATATATATATATATATATATATATATATACGGTAAAAATCACTACCCAGCCTTTTATTTTTTGAATAAAAACATATAGCTTTCAAATGTTAGATGCTATAATATATCAAAGATGCTGTTTTTGGGATATTATAACATGTCTCTATCACTTCCAGTTTAACCGGAAACGATATCAACTTTGATTTTTTCAATGGAATACCCTGCATATTTTTTAAAATTTGGATTCTACGAATCATTTCTGATATAAAATGTATATTATGTCCTATACCTATCTCTGCTAGTTTTTAAGAAAATGGCGATTAAAGATGTCCAAACCACCGCATATTATGCGCTTTTATGGAAAAACAAATAAATGATATAAAAAATTATTATGTTTAATTTAATTTTTTCTGAAGACTATATCTGTAGATGTCATAATAAAACTTGTTCCGGCTTTACCGGAAGTGCTGCGAAAATAGACTTTTCTAATAATGTTACTTCAAAAATTTAAATGCAACACCCTGTATATTTTTTAAAATTTGGATTCTACGGGTCATTCCTGATATAAAATCTGTATAATATCCTATACCGATCTTTCTTAGTTTTTGAGAAAATGGCGATTGAAGATGTCCAAACGACCGCATATTATGCAGTTATAGGGGAAACAAATAAACGTTAAAAACATTTATTATTTTTTAATTTAATTCTAAATTATTTTTTAATTAACTACTTAAATAAAAAACTAATATTAAAATAACAAAATTGCTCCAAAGAGACAGCCTAAATTATTTTAGGCTTATTAATTTTCTAACGTTTATTTGTTTTCCCCTATAACTGCATAATGTGCGGTCGTTTGGACATCTTCAATTGCCATTTTCTCAAAAACTAACAAAGATAGGTATAGGATATTATACAGATTTTATATTGGAAATGACCCGTAGACTCCAAATTTTAAAAAATATACAGGGTGTTGCATTTAAATTTTTGAAGTAACATTATTAGAAAAGTCCATTTTCGCAGCACTTCCGGTAAAGCCGGAAGTAGTTTTATTATGACCTTCACAGATAGAGTCTTCAAAAAAAATTAAATTAAACATAATAATTTTTTTATCATTTATTTGTTTTCCCATAAAACTGCATAATGTGCGGTAGAAACAAAATTAAAAAAATATACAGGGTGTTCCATTAAAAAATTCAAAGTTAATGGCGTTTCCGGTTAAACCGGAAGTGATAGGCACATCTTATAATATCCAAAATCGGCATCTTATAATATAATATGTCATTTTAAAATTTGAAAGCCATATGTTTTTATTCAAGTAAATGAAGGGCTTGGGTAGTGATTTCGTTGTCACTGTATATTAATATAATATATATATATATATATATATATATATATATATATATATATATATATATATATATATATATATATATATATATATATATATATAAGGGTGATTTACAAAAAATATGCCGTCGCTTAATGGGAAATTTCTTGGCCAAAAATTAAACAACTACTTTTTTTACTTTTTTATTTGTCCAAAAATTTTATTCTTCCTATAAGCAGTAGTTAGTTTTATTAAAAGTCAAAGAATATTCATGATTAGTCAAAAAAAAACTCCTTTATGCTTAAAAGCAAATTTTAACGACTGCTCTATACTTGTAGGGGGCCACGGCCATACCTAGATACGGCCCTGATGATACAAATTTATTATTTTGGTAAAATATTTTTTAAATTAGCTACAACCAAATTACTTTTAAGTAACTTCTTTTAAACTTTTAACGCCTATTCGTAAAATTTAACTGAATTTATTTATATTTTCTTAGCAGCCAGCTTGTGTTTGTTGCTAAAAATACAAACAATTTTTTTAACAAATCAAATATATTAATAATAATGTCTTTATTAAAAAGCCTCATATAACAATTTTTTTTGAAATTTTTCTAAAAGTATAGAACAGTTGTTTACTTCTACACTTTCACAAGAATTTGAAGCAAAAATTGTATTCGTTAAATGGGACTTTTGTATGTGAACATTATTACTGTTTAAATATTTGCCTTGTTAAAAAGATTATTTGTGAAATGTTAGAGTTTTGTTAAATATCGTTGCAACAAACTTGAAATTGGTGGTGAACTAAAAAAAACTATAAATTCAGTTAAATTTTACAACTACGCCCCAATGTAAAAAAAGGTATTTAAAAGTGATTTGATTGTCGCTTCTTTAACAATATTGTCTTAAAATAATAAAAATATGTATCACACAGGAGTAATTCAAAATTTTTCAAAAATAAATACAAATTTAAATAGAAGGCCATGTCTTGGTACTTAAAAGGATAACTTTTAATTATCAACAAGTTTCCTATACAATATATTGTTATATTTCTTAAAATAAGGGTACTTTACTTTTACGGAGTTTTTGGACTAACCCTGTAAATCCTTTGACATTGTATTGTTAACTGATTTGTAATTGTTGTTTTATAAATTACTTTGAATTGCACAACAATTTTTAAGCAAGTAAGGGAGAGGAGGTAACTTTATGTTCGCACCGTATACAGGGTAGATTAGCAAAGTTACTGCCTTCAATACCACCTTAACTACAGGAAATCCTAAAAAATTGTATAAAACCCATAAGATTTAAAGAAATGAAAAACCTAGAGATATGTTGCCATTTACAGAGTATGCCAAAAGGTTGATGCATTCCAAAAAATATATTATTTTATGAAATGATTTTTTATATCTTCAAAATTTGGCTACTGTTAAAGGCTAACGCTTTGCTGGACCACCCTGTATATTTATATATTAAATTATTTTTTGTAAATACATGAGCTACTTAGAATATGTTATAGGGATTTTTTTTGGAAATCTTGGTGTTACGCAAAGAAATTTTATAAATAGTAATTTTTGTAAAGTTTCTTTCACTTATAAAATAACTTTGTTTCCAGTGTTAGGAATTTGGGCAGTTAGTGTTATTAACTAGCTTTTTATATACCGGGTGCTTTCAAAGTGTTTTAAAGTATTTTAAAGGATAATTCTTAAACTGAAGATAGGAGAAAATACTTATAAATTAACATTCGAAAACACCTGTTTTTGGAGATATGGAGTTGTTAAAATTTATCATATTTAATTTATTATTATTACTGTTAATATTAATATTTTAAAATTGTAAGAAGTAAATCACAAAAAGGTTCTTAAAATGTTTATTTATGATATAAATGTTAAAAGTATAATTTTAAGGCACCAATGAAAAATTGGGGGTGGCCCCCCTTTTTAAAAAAAAAACTACTTTTTTAAAACTTCATTTAAAAAAGTAAATTATTAAAAAATTGGAAGATATATTTTTCAACATGTATAAAAAAATTATTGGGGGACATTAAAAAAACCCTGAAATTACCTTGTTTTAAAAATTATTTTAAATTTTAGAAATTTTTTATTTTTAATATTTTTTTTCATTAAAAAAAAGGAAACTATAAATTAACAAGTCATGGTAATATAAATTTTTTTTTGTTTAGTTTTTAAAACCCAGCCCTAAATTTAAATTTCTCTATGTAATTAAAAAAAAAATTTCAAAAATTAAAATCCCCAAAATCAGGGAATCCCAAAAGGAAATTTGGAACCCGGCATTGATCGTCTCCTGTTTTTTCCCCTTTGCTTTGCCGACTGCCGGCGTTTTGGGGCAATTTTGCATTTAACGGGAAAAAAAAAAAAAAAAAAAAAAAAAAAAAAAAAAAAAAAAAAAAAAAAAAAAAAAAAAAAAAAAAAAAAAAAAAAAAAAAAAAAAAAAAAAAAAAAAAAAAAAAAAAAAAAAAAAAAAAAAAAAAAAAAAAAAAAAAAAAAAAAAAAAAAAAAAAAAAAAAAAAAAAAAAAAAAAAAAAAAAAAAAAAAAAAAAAAAAAAAAAAAAAAAAAAAAAAAAAAAAAAAAAAAAAAAAAAAAAAAAAAAAAAAAAAAAAAAAAAAAAAAAATTTTTTTTTTTTTTTTTTTTTTTTTTTTTTTTTTTTTTTTTTTTTTTTTTTTTTTTTTTTTTTTTTTTTTTTTTTTTTTTTTTTTTTTTTTTTTTTTTTTTTTTTTTTTTTTTTTTTTTTTTTTTTTTTTTTTTTTTTTTTTTTTTTTTTTTTTTTTTTTTTTTTTTTTTTTTTTTTTTTTTTTTTTTTTTTTTTTTTTTTTTTTTTTTTTTTTTTTTTTTTTTTTTTTTTTTTTTTTTTTTTTTTTTTTTTTTTTTTTTTTTTTTTTTTTTTTTTTTTTTTTTTTTTTTTAATTTTTATTTTATAAGGATGACCTGACGGGAAAAAAAAGAGCTAATCTTCGAGCTTAGACTTCGGCATAGAGCAATTGCTAGACTGCCAGGGAAAAGCGACCCCGAGATCCCTTAAGCATTAAACACGTTTTAGATTCAGAATTTTGGGAAATATGAAGGTATTGCTGTTTAAAATGGTTGTATTGCCTGTCTCTACTGCGGAAGGGTGAACGCGTTTTTTCACTTTGCGTAGACTGAAAAATTATTCAAGAAATATTCTTAAACCGGAATATTTTACTCTTTACATATTTGAGAACTTGACCCCATGTGAAGAAGATATTTTAGAAAATTTGTTCAAAAGCCTAGAAAGTTAAAAAATTAGTTTGGTTTAATTTCTCTTATTTTTTTAAATTTTCTTTTCTTAAACTTAGCTTAACTTGTGTATGCTAGGAACAGCTAAATGTAGATTTTTTTTTTGTTTACCGATAAGTGCAATATTCTGTTTATGGGAATATTTTTTTTTTTTTAAAATTTGTAGGTATGCAGTAATTTCATAACCCCCGAATTTTTTCCTGGTCCCCTGCTTTAACCCTTGTTACCTTAAAAAATTTGACATTTCACTTTTACACTAGTCTTTAAAATGTTACTTTAAGGCACTGTCTTTAAATAGCATTTTTAAGGCATTAGTAGTGTTAAAAATTATTTTTAAACCCTTTGTAGAAAAAATATTTTTCTTAAATTGCTTTTAAGATATTCTAACTTTGACGTTTGAATATGTTTATAAAAAAATTTTTTTATACTTTTGACGGTAGAATTATCCCTATTTTTTGCTTAAATAACTAAGGTAGTACTCTGTACTTTTATTTTAGAAGAATAAACACATTTTAAGTGTCAACAAAAGGTAGTTTTATTAAATTGTTAATTAGAGAAAAAATCAATTACCACGAAGGTTATTTAAAACCTCCAAACCAATAATGTACCAAACGTGAGAGTTATACATACTTAACATGACCCTTTCAGAAAACCCATTTAAATTTTTAAACAAATTTCGTTTTATTTTATCTCACCAATAATACTTATGTAAAATAAGGGCCGAATTCTATTCGTTAAGCTAGGCCCTTTAAAGTTCTGCAATTTAAAATTATACCAATTCCAGTCCCACTTTTTTTTTGACTTGGCAAGTTTTTTAACTGAACTGTCTGTATTTATAAATGTTTTTATTTATTAATACTGACAGTTTTTTTATTAATACGGATGGATCAGTGAAACAAAATTATGGAGAACTTTATCTAATTTCAGATATAAGTACTTTAAGAGGTCGATGTTTATGGATAGGAACTTGGCCCTTATTTTACATAAGTATTTCTGGTCCTCTCTTTTTTCGGATTTTAAACAAAAAAATGGAAGAGATATTTTTTTCCTAGTATACTTTGCTCTATAGATAGAACATAACCTTTGGACTTAACATGAAATCCGAAAATGTTAGATGGAGCGGCATCGCAATTTTAAACAATTAACGTGTTTTTTTTTATTGGGTCGTAGATAAGATAATGTTTCCAACTCTTGCGGAAAATGTCTTTCCCGCACTCGAGTGCTTGCCCGAACACTGCTACGCGTAGTTCGGGCACAGCAATCGCGAGCGAGAAAGTATCACTTGCCGCACTTCTTGGGAAAACTTTTTTTTTGTTATCGATTTTCAGCTAAAAGTTTGCAAAATCTATCATTTTTTACAAAATTTTATTTCTGAGCGCCTATTGCGAAAGAACGAAAAATGGTATCACGGAAATATTGTGCAGTTTACAGAATTTTTCTAAAAAAGTACGGTGGTTTAATAAACATGGAATTTCCAATAAAAATTTATGCAGACAATTAAAAGAATAATTAATAATGTAATGATATATCATTACATTATTAATTCAAATGTTTAATTCTAGAAATGTTCATTCTCAATTTTTTTACCAATTTTTAACTTTTTCCATAATAATTAAGTATACCCAAACTATCCTAAATGGCAATATTCTTATACCTACAAAACTTTCTGGGTATAGAATATGAAGTAGGTATAGGAATTTTTTTAAAATAAAAGTTGACGTGATTGAGCTTTTCTTAAAATTGTGTAGTTTTCTCAAAAAATTGGTGATTTCAGACTTTACGGACACCCATAATATGCAACTAAAAATAAAATAAAATGTTTTTATATTTAAAATAAAAATATAGAACATATAAGTGACATAAAAATGTCCACAAAATACAAAAAAAATCTAAAAGATAATGGAACATGTCATAACCTCTATTACAAAACACAGGTAAATTTTTTCTAGAAATTTTTCTTATTATTATACAGGGTGTTTGAGCAATAGTTTTAAAATCTTTAACAGCAGTTAGATATTGCAAAAAAAGTCTCTATAAACATAAGTCCGAATATGCATCGTTTCGAAATTGGAAATACGCAGGGTCCTAAAGTTAAAAAGGAGCTTTAATTGTACATAATTTTTAAAACAATTATTTTGACAAAACAACTTTTTCGTTATTTGAGTTTTTTTCGAGAGACAAAGTAAAACTCCTACTTTTCAAAAGGGTATAAAAAAAGAATCGGTTTTATTTTTTTCCTTGAAAACAAAGCAAAATTTAAAAAATATCAAGAGACAAAATAGTTGTATTTTAAGTTGTTTTATCGGGGGTAATACCACGAGTGCTTAAAAATTACCGATAATTTTTCACGATAGCGTGTTTTCTCATAATTTCACGAGTCCGAGAGACGAGTGAAATTTTTAAAGAAAACACGCATGAGTTAAAAGTTATCTGGTTAATTTTAAAGCACGAGCGGTATTTAAGGAGAATATTTCACGAATCAAAAACGAAGATAAAGTTTATTAACTAAAAATTAAATATTAATTTAACAAACCGTCATTATTATTTAAAAATCTCGTATTGTCAATTTGACAGTAAGTGGAAAAACCACGTTGCCTCGACTACGTAGAATTTCCGCTGTAATTTTTCCATAATACCACTTCTCTTATGGGAAAATATGTACATGAGTGAAATATTCAAAATAATTAAAAAAAATAAAACCACAGGGTGATATACTTTTAAAGCAATTAATTTTAGCTTCTTTTTTTAACACCCTGTATTTCTGAAACGATGCATTTCTTGACCTATGTTTATAGAAACTTATTTTTGCAAGATCCAACTGCTGTCGAAATTTGTAACACTAAATCTTAAACAACTTGTATAACTCTTAAGAACTAGAAACATATTGTTGGAGATTTATTACAGTTAGTTCACTTAAGTCTTAAGTCATTAAAATTTTTCGAGATGTCTCGTCTCTCTCGAGCTTGTCTTAAAGGATTTTACCCGTCTCGTCTCGTCTCGAAATTCGAGACAAAATGCTCTCGAGACGAGACAAAATGGCTTCAAGACAAGTCTCGCGGCAACTCTAAATGTTGTAAATTTATATTATTTTCTCGCACCAGTCAGCAACTCTTCTTGCCGGGTGAACAGGGTAGTGTCCTTGTTGATAAATAAAGTTTCGCTGAGGAAAGATTTTAGTTAATGAGGTTAGCATAACATTTTGTAATATATCAATATAAACTTCCATGGAAATTTTCCATTAATGCGGTGGCAAAGCCCAAGGCTTCTTGCAGTCATACTCGTATATCCCTACACATAAACTAAAAATCTTCCACTTGCCTTAACTGTTTGGGTATACTTCTCTTCAAATCTTGTGTTTTGAGGTCTGTATACTCTAACTCGCCCATTATAACCAGCTTAAAAGGTCTTCTCATTCGTAAAAACGACATTTCTGCAAAACTTCAACCCTTCCTGTAAATACTGTAAAGCAAACCCCACTTTCTGCTCTTTGTCATCAGTCGTTAAAAATGGTTTGTTGACAGCAGCACGATTTCTTAAATTGAATCTTTCCTTCACACGGCGGCTTGCTAAACAGACCCAGGAAATTCTGGTTGTCTATGTGCTTCCACGGCTGTTTGAAATGGATGGTTTTCCAAATAAGTAACCAGTCTTTTATTTTGTTCCTCGGTTGATACTCTTTTTTTGCCACTTCCCCACGATATATTTAAGGAGCCGCTACTTTGCCACTTGAACGGTACTTTTTGTAAGTTAATTTTTTCGGATATTTGCCTTATGGCGCGACCTTTTTCAAATAACAAAATCAATCTTGCTCTTTGTAGTTCCTTCAGTCTATACATTTTTTTTAAATTATTCTGTTCTAAATATATTATATTATATTAACGTTTCCTTAAAAGTGTTAGACAATGTTATGGTTTCAATATCACTAGAATCTTGGACTTCCATTGTCTTTATTTGTTATTTGTTACACAACGATTCGGTTAGTGATGTATCTCCAACCGTTTTCAAGTGATAACTGAGATACATCACCAACCGAAACGTTGTGTACCAAATAACAAATAAATACAATGGAAGTGCAAGATTCTAGTGTTATATATTATATTAATCTTGAAATAATATGTTTTTCGTTGACATTAATTTTTCCTCACTTCATAAAGTTGAGGTGATATAGGTTAGGCAAGCTGAAATACATAATAAAAAATCGTTTGTCCGGAATTTTTTGTCCGCAACTGTACCAAGAAATATATTTTCATCCGTCAAACCGAATATTTTCAACCGTCACAAAAATGTCAGATATTGAATTTGAAGACCTAAATAAAAATAGCGCTGATCTGTTGAAAGATATTAGTGAGAATACCTTGGAAAAGGAAGAAAGCGGTTGTTTGTCGGGATCCTTAATATGGCGAGAAATCATGGACAAATATAACAAAGACAGAAATGAACTAGAAGAATATTTAAACAAGAAAAATGGAACCAGCGAAAAAGTCAATTTGAGTCTACGTAATATATTGTTAATAGATTCTTTAAAGGGCCCCATAGACTATCGTACTTTTTAACTTTCTTAATTGCCGATTAAAACTGCTCAGTCGAACGATTAAAATTTTTCTTTCCCTACAATTAATTTAATTTTTAACCGTCTTAATAGACGAAAAATGTAGTCGTTTACCGAAAAACGTTAATAAAGGGTATTTATGTGTTACAAGAATGACGATTCAAAACGTTCTGTATTATACCACACACTTCGTTTTTAAATAAAGACAGACGGATCGACGATTAAGATTTCAAGCGCGGCCAGAAATTTTCACCGACGCTGTTATGTTCGGTTTTCAAACTGGCATTGTTAATCGACGCTTTTGATTGCCAGGATTAAAACTGCTTAAAAAGAACACACCGTATATATCAGGGGTCTCCAAACTACGGCCCGAGGGCCACATCCGGCCCGCGGACAGATTTTGTCCGGCCCGCGGAGAGCTAGCATACTTGAAAACTCCTTTTAGAGAACAAATAATTTTTATAGCAAATTAAATTTAGTTTACTGAAATATTCTAATTTTATGTTGAATAATTATTAATATGACATCTACATTGATATGGTCATGGGCTAACTCCGCTAACTCATAACATTCTTGTAGGCTTATTGTTATTGTTTTGTGATAAGTTGGATAAAGAAACACAGAATTGTAATGAGTAAAGACATGTATAATATGCAGAAAATTTAACTTCAGTATATAATAACTAACAAATTATTGAAATGAATCCAACTAACATTTTATACATTTTAAATAATCACATAACTTATAACAAACATAATGACATATGAAATACTAATGAGATTTATGTAATTGAGATTTTCCACTGACAATAGTTTGTAGTTGTGGACTAATTTTACTTGTACCAATTATTAAAAGAGATTTAAGATGCTCATCAGTTAATTTCGATCTGTAAACATTTTTTGTGTACTTCATTTTGGAGAAGGTTTTCTCACACAAATAAGTAGTACCGAAAACAGAAAACAGACCACGAGCAAATTTATGCAAATTATCAAATTGTGTCAGTGGAAGACTCTTATAAAATTCCAACAAAGATGAGTTTTGATATTTGTTCTTAATTATATCACTGCATTGTAGATCAATCATTTCCATTTGAAGTTCCGGGGTGAGGGTTTCAATGTCAGTATCAAAAGGATTCTGAAAATCTTAATTTGATTCGCAATGGCATCAAAGTCCGAGAAACGAGTATCAAAATTTATCTTCAAAGCACTCAAAGTTTCGATTGCAAAATCGATAGGAAACTCAGTCTCAGTAGTGTGGCTGAATATTTCACATGTTTTAAAATGTGAAAAACATTTACTTCGTAGTTGTGATTGAAACAGTCTCAATTTCTTTCGGAATGATTTGATATTAGTGTATAAATCAGGAAGATGCTGGTTTTCTCCTTGCAATCCCAAATTCAGTTCGTTCACATGTTTTGTCAAATCAACATAGAATGCTAACTTCCACAGCCATGCGTTGTTTTGTAATTCAGTAAGAGGCGATGCTTTTTATTCAAAAAATTTCGATCACTGCTCGAAGTTCAAAAAAGCGCTGAAGGACTTTCCCACAACTAAGCCAGCGTACGGCAGTATGATAAAGTAAGTCAGTTTCTCCAATCTCTTCAATAAATTGTCGAAATTGTCGGTGATTCAGCCCAAAAGATCTGATAAAATTAACAGTTGATATGACTGGTTTCAGAACGTCAGACATATCCAAACATTTTCCTCACAAAGACTGTTGATGAATGATACAATGTAAGACTAATGGTTTTGAACCACCGTCATTTTCTACAGCCTTTGACACAAGAGCGACACTCCTTTATCTTTCCCACTCATGTTTTTGCCTCCATCAGTTGTAATACATTTCAAGTTTTTCCATCAAAGGTTCTTTTGATTAATGGCCATTTCAACTCCTTTAAAAATATCTGTACCAGTAGTTGTGCCATGAATACTATACATATCAAGAAGTTCTTCGTGCACTTCATAGCTTTTATCTACTCCTCGAATATAAATCAACACCTGAGCAGTATCTGACACATCCGTTGACTCATCCAAGGCCAAAGAAAACCACTCAAAATGTCCATTTTTGTCGAACAGTTGGGAGGATATATTTTCAGAGATGTTTTCTACCCTTCGAGCCACAGTGTTTGCTGACATACTGACAGTTTTTAATAAATTTACCTTTTCAGGGCACATTTCTTCGGCTACTGCAATTATGCATTCTTTGATCATTTCTCCATCGGTGAATGGTTTTCCACGTTTTGCAATTTCAAGAGCCACACGAAAGCTGGCACGAGTTGCAGCCTCTTGTTCAGTTTTGAGTTTTGTAAATGAAGATTGCTGCGATTTCAATCCGCGCTGCATAGCTTCGAATTTTTCTGTCCGCAAACTTCCTGTATATTTTGAGTAATTTTGAAAATGTTTTGTTTCATAATGACGTTTAATGTTATATTCTTTGAGAACGGCTATGCTTTCATTGCAAATCAAACATAGCGCCTTGTTACTGGACTCAATTACGAAATACTGAATGTTCCACTGATCTTTGAAATTTCTGCATTCACTATCAATTTTTCGCTTCTTTTCCATACTACTAATTCACACACAAAAGCAACAATTCAAATCAAAATACTGTTATAAAGATGTCTGAAACTTAAACTCGCACAAACACGTTTTAATGAGGTATGCAATATTTTATTTAACAACAGTGTCATAGGAACTGACTTGTGGTTGCGCCACTAGCCTTCTTATATATTCCAATTACTGCCATCTAGAAGTGAGTGGAAGACACCAGAACTTTCTCGAACCAACGAGATTATTCTGTACGTGCTATTAGCGCCATCTGTTAGCGATAGAAGGTACTACCTATTTCCGCTTGTGTCCACCAGATGTCGTGTCACGTTACTCCTCATGGCTCGTACTCTACGACTAATCTAGAAATTACAGATAATGACAGGAAAATTAATAATATGCAGTGTTGCCGTTTTGCGGACTTTAGTCCGATTTGCAGCCTTTTTTAAACGTTGTGTACTTTTTCGGACTTTTTTTTCATCAGTGGACTATTTCACTTCTTACCACCGGCAACCATGATAATATGGTTTTGGCCCTCGGAACTTACTGGAGTAATCAGTATGGCCCTAAGGCTGGAAAGTTTGGAGACCCCTGGTATATATTATAGAAACAATGTCAAAATGTAATAAAGTTAAGAAAAACAAACAAAACATTATTTAATCCCGCGAAATAAAGCCACTTTAGAATAATAAAAGAATTCCACCAAAATAACCCTAAAGGAAAAGGAGCTATCTAAATTAAACACTAGCAAGCATGTCGCAGTTTTCCATACAATTTATTAACCCCCCGCCAAAATAAAAATCAAAATTTCAAAGGCTAATTTTCTATTCGTATTTTTTCGTGAATATGATCAATTTTATTCTCAAATCTAAAATTTCGCACAGTTTCCTAAGTTTTTCTAAAAACCATAAGCCAGTTAAAATTTTTTCACTCAACAATTTTCTTACGCAAATATCAAGAAGAAATATAAATAGAAAATTTGCTATTAAAAGTCCCATTTTTTCCAAAAAAAAAACAACCTTTTTTCGAAACGAAAATTACCTTTGCCAAAGTGTTTTCCTTAAGTCCAATAGCTTCTGATATATTTATATATTTGGTATGGATCCCATGTCTTAGTTTTTAGATACAAAATTTTGAAAATCCTTTATCTGAGCTGTTAATGGTTTGCTAAACAATTGACAGCTGTCCACAAAGTTACCATCTGTGCGCATAGGTATTATACTATAAGCAATATATTTACTTAAATTCATCTCAAGTATAAGACACAAATTAATGTACTATAACTAAAAATTACACGAAAGTCTTCATCAACATTTTAAAGATAATTTAAATTTCACCAAAATTATCTATGTGTAAAACTGATCTTAAATGAATAATTTCAAGTTTACTTTCAGATCCAGTCATTTCCTACCTCAATAGAACTGTGTTCCCTGTACTTCAAGATGGAATGATTGAGATGTTAGAAAAAATTAGAGAGGAAAAGAGTTTTTATGTAAATACACTTTTTTGCAAGTAAAATTGAAGGGTTTTTCAGAAATTTGCCTAAAAACTTAAGGGAACATATACTAGGAACTTGAAATTGAATGGTTCCAGAAATGCTGCATCGCTTTACCGATGACATTTAAACAGCATTTAAGCAAAGAATTTGTGTTAATAAGTTTAACATTTTTTCTTCTGTTATTTTAGTTATTTAGTTATTTAATAGGCACAATTAAAGAGTTACATTTTTTGTGTTATCGTACTTCTAGTAACATTGAGTAGCTCCTTTAATTTTCAGGAATAAGTTATGAAAAACCCGGTTTAATGAAATTTAAAAAGTTTCTTAAAAGTCAGTTTTATTTTGGCTGATTTCTTGTTGTTAATGTTTATACACGGTGTCCATTTAAAAATTTCCGATGCAAATATTTCGAAAAATAAAATAATAATTTGGCATAGTAGTCCAGTAAATGAAGGGACAAAGCTGTAAATAAATCTGTACAGTTTTCCCTTGTGGCGGAATTCTTAGGTCTTCAGGGATGCTTTCGAGCGAAAAAAAGTTTAACAACATTAACAGGTGGGAAAGGGCTGAAAATGGCCCCTCAAGGCCCGAAAAATGCTTTCTCACTAATATCTGTTTATTTGTAATTTACCAAAATGGTCCTTATAATTTTTTTGAGAAATCAATAGTTTTCGAGATAACGGGTCCCAAAAGTCCCCTCATTTTAGCTGCCGCTCTACCGCTAGAATGCCGCTATCTTCATGGATTTACTTATAAGCGGGCGGACAAATTATTCCATTACTCGGGCAATAATGTACATTTTTTAATTATTTAAAGTTCATTGCAATGGAAAACCCATACCCATCCTGCATATGAGTTTGGGTCCATTCTGATTTTTCTAGAATATTAAAAAAAGCGGTCAGTTTTTTTTTCACAATATTTTGAGAGTATCTCATTTATTTATTAATATTTTTTGAAAAAATTATCCCAGAAAATTTCCTTCACCATCTTTCTTGCGTCTGGAAAAAAAATGTTTTGCCCGTCTGCAGTTTTTAGCCGTTTTCGCAGTTATAGAAAATCTGTATGTTATGGATTTTTCGACGGCCGTTTTTGCGAAAAATATTGGTGTTGCGGAAAAAATGGTAGGAACTGCATATTTTGGCAAATATTCGGGAAAAACTCATTTTTGGAACTTTGGGTGGCCATTTTCAGCGGGTTCCCACGTCGGAATCGTGAAAAACTTTTTCTCGCTCGAAAGCATCCGCAAAGACCTAAGAATTGCGCCAAAAATGAAAACTGTACAGATTTATTTAGAGCTTTGGGTACTTTCAGGTTTTCAGTTACTGGACTATAGATGCTAAGAACTAGAACCACTATACTTCAGATAGGGTTTGATGGTCCCTTAGCGTTCCACACCCCAACTTTAAAATTTTATGACATTACCTCTTTTGTGATACCTTAAATTAAAGGTCTCATTAAGTAGTATTTAGTGGCAAAATTATTTTTTTATTTAATACTGGGAATAAAAAAAGGAGTTTGAGTAACTGGAGTAGTTTGAGTAAAACAAACTCTATTTTATTAAAATGCTATTTTATTTGATCCTTCTTGCTGTGCCGTACTCTATTCAGAGCGTAGGCGAACTCTCGCACATATCTGTGTTGCGTACCAGGTTGTAGGTGGTAGAGGAGCTCTCCTCGCCTGAGGCGGTACCACCCCACTTTCCCTTTAAAGGACTCGTGAAGTCTCCGGACGTTTCGAGTTCTGGGCGGTGAGTCAGTTTTCCATCTTCCTCTTCCTTCTTTCTCTTTTAGTTTTCCTTCTTCCTCTTCTTTCTTTTTCTTTTTCCTTTCTCTTTTTTTTCCACTCTAGTAAAATTTGGAAATAATGATGATGGCACACCCGAACGTAAAGTTATTCGGTTCTCCGGGCGAGGGGTACATTTGGGGGGCCACCATCGAAAAGTCTAATATCCTTCACAAATATATGTGGGCTTAACTCCAACGTAAACTCTGTTCACCATTATCTTCAATCCTCCAAACCCCAAATACTATTTCTTACCGAAACCCAAATAAGCCCAAAATAGCAACCAACCACCTCCTTTTCCAGGTTATGAACTTATTTCATCTTTTCGACCCCATGGCGGGGTTTGTGCTTACGTTCGCAACGACCTGGCTTGTGCTAGGGTTTCTAACCTCGAATCGGGTAGACCTGATATTCTTTGGCTTAAACTTACTTTCAGATCTTCTACCAAATTCATCTGCTGTATATACCGGTCCCCGTCTGACAATTCCCACAACGAGTTCTTTGATTTCCTTTCAATAAAGATCGACAATATTATTTCCCAGTTTCCATTGGCCGAAGTAATCGTCCTCGGGGATTTTAATGTTTATAATAAGGATTGGCTAGGCTCCACAAAAACCGATACACAAGGCAGAGCAGCAGAAAATTTCGCAATCAGCAACTCGCTCACCAATCTAATTATGGAACCTACCTACTTTCCTAGGGTTCCCACCCATAATTTTAACCCCCTAGATCTCTTTATTACTTCCACCCCCGAACTCTATAACGCATCAGTAACTGCTCCCCTTGGTCGCTCTGACCATGGTTTGGTCACCGTATCATACTCCACCCATTTTGAGGCAACTGAAAGCATGCCGCCACGAACCGTCTGGCACTACAATTCAGCCGACTGGGATGGTCTGAGAGATTTCTTTGCCAGCTACCCTTGGGATCCTACCTGCTTTTCTACTTTCGATCCTTCCGAAATATGTAAACAAATTACCGAAACAATTCGCTAGGCATTGAGACCTATATTCCCCACACTAAAAAGAACCCCATAACTTTAAATCACAAACCGTGGTTTTCTAAATCCTGTGACAAAGCCAGACTTTTAAAAATTCAAGCCCACAAAAAGTTTCTTCAAAACCCCAGTCCAGAAAATCGACAGGCTAGCATCGAAGCAATAAATCAGTAGAATCAGACCATCTCAGAAGCAAAAAACCCGTTTAACAATCGAATAAAAGATAAAGTTCTCTCTTGCTCAAATGGCAGTAAAGCTTTCTGGTCCTTTGCCAAAAATATTAGTCAGAACTTTCGCACAAATTCTTTTCCACCCCTAATCCCTGAAGACGGAATTGTCTCTACCTCCAAAGGAAAATCCGAACTATTTGCCAAACAATTTGCTGCCAATTCTACGCTTGATCCTCCTATTAATCTTCCTCTTCCAACAGTTGTCCCTGTTTCTCATAAAATGTCCGATATAATTTTTAAAGTCAAACAGATCAAGTGTATCATTTCTTCTCTTAATACTAAAAAATCGTGGGCATACCAGCAATCGTCTTAAAAAGATGTGCTCCCGAGCTTGCACCCATCTTTACTCGCCTCTTTCGAATCTCTTACGACACGGCATTTTCCCGGAGAGTTGGAAGGCTGCACGTGTGAAGCCTGTCCCCAAGAAAGGATCCAAAAGTCTCCCTTCTAACTATAGACCTATATCGCTTCTTTCAGTTGTTTGCAAAGTAATGGAAAAATTCATTAATTCCCAAATCTTAAAGTATCTCGAAAAACATAAGATCTTACATGATAGACAATATGGATTCCGTTACAGTAGATCCACAGCTGATCTTCTTTCCTTTGTCTCACACAACTGGAACAAGTCCCTTGAGTTTCTTGGTGAATCCCAGATCGTTGCTCTTGACATATCCAAAGCTTTTGATCAGGTCTGGCATGATGGGCTTCTTAACAAACTTCCTTCTTACGGTCTTCCACCTAAGCTTTGCTCTTGGCTTTCCAGTTTCCTTTCTAATCGACGTATATCAGTTAGTGTGGATGGACATTCTGATTTCGAAAACAAGCGCAAGACCTCAAACTTATCCTGGATTGGGGCGCCAAAAATCTTGTTCAGTTTAATGCCTCGAAAACACAGTCGTGTTCGCTGTCTCAAAAAAAGTCTGCAAATGCTCATCCCTTACATATGAGCAGCCAAGTTCTGCAGAACAAAGAGTCGTTTAATCTTGTCGCGTAACTTTTGAGAATTACCTTAACTGGCACAAACACATTTTATCCATAGCTTCGGCAGCTTCAAAAAAGATTGTTTGTCTTATTAATGATCCAACGCTCACAGAAAGGCTTCCTTTTCTTGCCCACCGTCGAGCTGTAGGGGATCTGTCGCTCTTCTATAGGTATTTTCACGGCTTCTGCTCAGAGGAATTGGCCAGTATAATTCCTTCTCTGGCAGCTCCCAACAGAGCAACACGTAGTGCAACTTTTATGCATCCTTTTACAGTTCAGTTAGAGAGGCCCCGAACTTCCCGCTTTCCTCGTTCCTCCATCCCTAGATTGTCAAGACTGTGGAACCTGCTGCCCGCAGAAGTTTTTCCTTCTCCTTCCAATCTCCAAAAATTTAAGTCCCGTATGAACAAACTCCCTCTCACCACACTAAAGACACCCACGGTACGTTAGTACTTAGGCATCAGCCTTCGTGGACTGTCCCAAAATAAAAAAAAAACTAAACACAGATATGAGGACCACCGGCTTAACGTGCCTTCTGAAGCACATGTGGGGTGAAGAGCTATGAAAAAGTCCAATGGATAATGCGGGATTTAAATCCCGGTTCTTCAACGGTGACAGGCTTACTTACTTACAAATAGCTTTATTCATTGTCTCAAATATTTACAAAACATCCTAATAGCTACAATATATACAATAAATATGTACAAAATAAGTTCATCCCCGAGTACCTTGTTCAGGCTTTGAGGATGGGAAAAACGGCCAGAGATCTGGGCGCGGGCAGTTGTTCATCCTGGGTAGCGAAGATGCAAGGCTTTACTGGCTCAGAGCCCACCCATAGTGATCTTTTCGATTATTCATTACGCAAGCTTGAAAGAAATATGGATTGTTGGGCTTATATTGTTATATTTTATATTAATGTATTGCAGGAAAAAGATAGTAAAAAACCTGCTTGATTTGTTCAGGTACCTTCGTAGGCGCATTAACCAAGCCAATCTGCCGGTGTTTTTATATACAGATTTTAAATATAACTCAATCATTCTACATTCATCCATTATTTACATTCACATTTATGCTCTATTATTCTACGTTCATTCATTGTTTATTTATTTGATTTGATTTAACGTGAGAGGCTGGTACGCTGCCACTACACTAGCTCGTCACTAACTTATTGATTAGATGTTTAAAATGCAATTCTTTCTGAGGTCAGGTTTTTTGACCCTTGCGAATCGCGAATCAATCCTATGTCCAAATTCTAAAATTCACAGAAAAAGAATATGACCATTTTTTTTTTTTTGGAAAAAAAATTATCACTTTCTTTCCCCGTTTATTTAAACCGATACGTCTTATTAGAGAATTGTTTTAAAATGTCGAAATGGAATTTGAAAATGGATTATACTTTTGTTTAGAACATAAAGGAATACAATTTAAGCATCTAATTAAATAACATGGCATTTTATTAAAATACGGATTGTTTTACAAAAATTATAATCTCTTTTCCCTGTATTAAATACACAATATTGTGCTAATGGATACTAATTAAAAGGATCTTTAATTTGAGACATCTCAAAAAAGGTGATGCGATTTGATTTAGGGTGTGGGGCGCCTAGAGGGTGACCCATCCCTTGATTAAAATATGCTAGTTCCTCCTACTTCTATAACATTTGTAGCAACGTAAATTGTGATAACTGTTTAATCTTTCTAAACATTTGCAATGAAAGTTCTTAAATTTGACCCATGTATATTTTCTAATAATCCTGTTTAATTTCTAAAAAATCGATTTTTAGCGACCCAAAAGCTCTTTTAACGGCATAGATTTTTTAAGCGAATACTTGTACAACATGAATCCAAAATATCCAGATAGACGAGAAAAATGGACCTATATTTTTGATATGGATTGGGTCCAGAAACGTTTGGAAATTTCGTATGTATATAATAATTATACATGATGTTTCGATAGTAATATAAAATACTTTAGGGGTTAATTTTAAGGCCTCACACATTTTTAAAAATATTAGTTAACCATCTTATGGCACGCCCTTTTTACATAAAAAGTTGTAATGTATTAGGATGTTCAATACGTTTTATCGGTCGATCAGAAAAACCCGATTTATAGTTTGAAATAGATGTTATTATTTAATATAATCTTCCTCAGCTTTAATACTATTGTTACAGTGACCTTCTAATTTGTGAATTCCATCGCTAAAGTGAGAATCTGGAAGACTGTCGAAATACGCTTCCGCGGCTGCTATTACGTCTTCGTTCGATGACAATCGTCTTCCACGCATGAAGGTTGAGAACAACCAAAAGTCACAATGACCTAAGTCTTGCGAGTTATGGTGGATTGCAACGATTCTTTGATTTTTGCGAAGGTTTTCTGAGCTGTTAGATTTTAACATTCAGCTGTTAATACCTTCTTAAACGATTTTTCGTAGCAAAAATATTGAATTCACACCACTCCTTAATCTCTTTTGATTCAGAATCATGGTAGTAAACCCAAGTCTCATCCAGAGCAATAAAACAATGCATAAAATCGTTTTTTATGTGAATTTTGGTATAGACAATATGGCTAAACCAAAAGAGCCCATTTTGCGACCGTAGAATTAATAGTTACCGAAATATGACCTTCCAAAGTTGTGTGGTGTTATATGAAAGAAAAAAAACACTGTCTTTAACCACATTAGTTGTTTTATGGACAAGTCACAGAGCTCTAAGGAGACATGTTTCTGCCATAGAGATGGTCATTATTTGCATAAATACAACATAACTTATGAGAAAGATGTACAAAAGGCCAACTATTACAAGAAAAGATGACAAATTTTAATTTGATTTTAACGTAAAAATCAAAGAAAAACAATTTAGAAAATTGACTTTTTGTGATTTGTCAACTTTTCTTGAAATAGTTTGCCTTTTCCTTCTTAAAAGTTATCTTGTATTTGGGCTGATAATGATCATCTCTAGGGCACAAACATATCCCCTTTCCCTCTCTGTGAAGCAATACCTATACCTTAATTCACGTGGATAAAAGTTTGTAAAATTAAAAAAAAAGCCTTTTTGGCTTTGTCTTTTAAATATATGTTTGTCAAAAAAAAAGTTGTAGGCTTATATATGTTACATTTCGATGGAAGTTTTAAATTTAATCAACATTCCTGTTAAAATATATGTACAAAAAGAATTAAGGTCAAAACCAAAAACTTAAATGTGGACAAATCTACTCCTATCTTATTAATTCAGGCCTTAAAATGCCGACATTTCTTTAATGTTGTAGTTCCTTTTATCCCTCTTTTTTTGACATAGCCAATAGCATATGTAAAACTTTAGCCAAAATATTGCTTACATTGACTCATAAAATCCCTAGGGTTTTTACTCTCTTTTGTTTAAACGACTTTCAAAGCCTTTTCCTGTAGTCTTTGCTACGATTTTCGTGTTGATGAACTTTTTGGACGTCCTTCGGGTGGATCGTCTTCAAGACTTGTACCACCTTTATTTCAGCAATTCATCTTATATATAAATTATATAAATTTGTTTGTAATAAATTTTCTTTCATTGTAAAAAAATACTATAATGCATCAACTTTTAACACCTGTAAATATACGAATAAGTTGACATAGTAGTTAAATAGCTATTACCTTATTTCAGGCCAAGACCATATTACCCCCTTTCTCTAATATGGACCATGGACTACGCAGCTCTAAAAATTCAGTCTTATATGAGGGGTTATTTTGTCCGAAGAAGGGAAGATGTACAGGAAGTCAGAACATTCTGGAAGGTAGTAAAATTGTAAAACTTAAACATTTGAATTTTAAGTAGTACAACTTAGGAAATTCGTATTCGTTCGCATAGAGACTCGTACTGCTTTTCCGATATTTTTTTTCACACAGACGGTGTCGGATTTGGATTCTTCGATCAATGTACCATGAGTTAAAATATTTCTTAATATTTGTTTTATTACTTTTTCTATGGTCAAAATTGACTACTGCATTTTTATCTCGGTTTGGATATGTTGTTAAATTATTTAGATGATTTTGCGCTGGAATCTATGGTGACATCCACTAGCACTAGATTACCCGTGTTTTGGGTACGCTTAACCGATTTTAGAAACCTTTCATAATCTTTGGTCACTTCCAAGTAAATTTTATCATCTACCGATATTTAAATCGTTTGATTGTTATGGATCAAAAGGAGGTTCTTTATGTTTAATAAAATAAATATTTAAACATCTGACAGAAACTCATGATATTCATCATGGTTCTGAGCCGATGGCTTCGATGAGCAAGCGATTGGAATAGCCGACTCGTCCGCTGAATAACGACGGATCTTTCCTTAGCGCTTCTCCATCGATGAATTCAACAACGGCTTGATGGAACAGCGATTAGTACGCACAATTTATCGATAAATAGAACAACATGCTTTTTTTTACAGATTTTAAAAGTGTCCCAATTATTTAACTTTTAATCAGTAAAAGAAATATTTATGATTCAGAGAGACTTACGATAGGTTAGTATCCCCTAAATACATTCTTTGTCTACAAATATTTTAAATTTAAAGACCTAAAGGTGGGTTTCTACTGCACGAAAATTATACGCGCAACGGGTTCGCGAAACTAGTCTCGCGTTATGGATACCTAGCGCCTATCCCGAAACTTTTTGCGTGAAGACGTTTTAAGTTAAGTGGCTAAGATGGCTAGTCGGTTTTTGGGTGTAAATCTAAAGGTTTTGCATTGTTTGTTTTGCATTGTTTGTTTCGCTTCGTGTAAACGCACACGTATTTAAAGCTTCAAAATGAACCAGAAGGACTGCATTCGCCTCGTCTCACGCAAACTGATAGCTCAACTTGTTTCGCCTCTTTATTGCGAATCGTTTTGCTTTGTGGATATTGTTTGCGGGACACAAAGATTTCGCGAGTAACTTTCGCGAAACGGTTGCGTGATTGATTTTCGCGCAGTGGAAACCAGCTTTAGGCTATAGTTAAAAATTTTTATATAGGTTACAGATAGAACAATTTAATTCTCTTCTAACAAACTTACGTATTTTTTTATTTTTTAGGAATTTAAACAGTCAAAAGGAAATAATCTTTAAGTAGAACAGTTAGAGTCACCTTGTAGTGTATTAAAATAGATTATTAAATAATTTTGATTTTAGTTATTGTTTTATTGTTTATAATACAGTCCTAACTTTTTATATCTTTAAAACGGTACCCGATTCGACTTAGAGATAATAACTTTTTAATGGACTATCTGTTTGCACACAAGTGTGTACGGACAGACACACACGGGACCTAAACCGTATTTATATCTTAATAGGTGTTTTTATTTAATAACATCCTCAGGCACGAAAAAAAAAATTAGTATAACGAAAAAAAGCCATAAAAGTGTGTTTTGAAGAAAAGTTCTTTAAGACAGAAAACTATATCGTTCCACTGATCTATATCTATAAAACAAAACAGTTAGGTCTTACATTTTTTAAAGACCCATCTACATAATATTGTCAAATATGTTAATCGGAAAAGCTCGGTTTTGCATTATACTAAAAGTAAATTATTTCGTGCGTTGCACTTTACTACATAATAATCTGGGTATTCCCAAGACCAAATGCAATATTTAACTCCTTCCGATACGTCTAATTTCGACTTTCCCTTTCTTGGAGTAAAATTAATACTATACGATTATTTAAGGTATTTACTTCAGTAGCGTCGCCACATACAGAGTCAAAGGCTCTTATTTATTATTATATGTTTACTGAAATTTAATTTCTTTTACAGTGGCACATTCTTTAATGCTAAAGATTCCCACGTATCTTAAGCAGAGCTGTCGCAATTACTTTTGAAAAGTAATTCAATTACAATTACCAATTACTTTTTTAAGTATAGTAGCAATGATCGATATACATATACATTTTTGGTATTAGTAAATTACGATTACCCATTACTAGCATGTTTGTCAAAAGTAATTCAATTATCAATTAAAACTAAAAGTAATTGAATATTTTAGCAATTAGGTACTTTATTTAAATTAGCACATATATTAAACACGATACACTAAACAAAAGTATAAAAACGGTGGCGGTAAGCATAAATCGAAAATACTAAACAGGCGCGAAGGCGGCGTTCGCCGGATTCAAAGCGGCCAGCCGAGTTTCTAAATGCTCTTTCTGGCTGGCTAAAATCCCGGCAGTTTTTCCATAAAGAAAGGTAATTAAATTTTTCTAGTAATTCGATTATCTATTGGGCAATCAAGCAATTGAATTAATTTCTAAGTGATTTAATTACTTTATAAGTGATAGAAGTACTTTCTAAATAATTGAATTACTTGGGGTTCGTAAAAATCCATTACTAATTACAATTACAATTACTGAGGAGTAATTGAATACGATTTTTCAATTATTTTAATTCAACTACCGACAGCTTTTATCTTAAGTGACGGCGAAATGAAACTTAGCCTACACTGGTCTCTTAATGCTGTTTTAGAGTGTTGTGTTAAAACCGGTCTTTTTCCAGAACCATGTCACGGATTCCTTTATCGGCTTTGACTTATTCTCGCCGAGGCTTATAAACCTGAGCTTGATTAGCGCCTGACATTAGCACCGTATGCTCAGGCGTTCCTTCGTCCTTCTGAGAGAAACTTTATAGGAAGTCCTTTTTCAGACTTGTTTCCCATGTGATTATTTAGTCTACAATGTCCCGTATATTGACCTACCACTATCCTTACCGCATTGCGGCTGTGGTTAACTTTGGCGAAAAGCATTTACCAGATGTCGCTGTCTTGGTGTTTATAAGCATTGCTGAGCTGAGCCGTCCGCACTAAGGGCACTAGTAAACCCCAAGGTAACGTCCAAGCTGACATGGGAATGCCAAAGAGAACTGGAAGTCCTGAGAGAACGCAACAGGGTAACTCTTCTGTGGGTACCAGAACATTTGAAAATAGAATTCAACGAAAACGCGGATGAGCTAGCGAGACAGGGATCATCCACACTATACTTTGGACCAGAACCAGTCCTTGCAGTGACCAAAAACCACAGCACGAGGGCAAACCAGCGAATGGATCCGAAACAAACGCGAGGAATACTGAGGGAGCCTCAGTAGAATAAGGCATGGAAAAGGCTTCATAAGGTGCCCATCCAAAAGAACGAAGAAAGAACTACTCAGACAAAGTAGGAAAAGACTTCGTATAACAGTAGGGCTGCTAACAGGACTAACCTAGACACTTAACAAGATAGGCTTATACAATGAGGACCCAAGTTGCAGAATGTGCGACGAGGGGGAAGAAACAGCCTACCATATCCTGTGCGAATGTGAAGCGTTGAATCACAAAAGACAGGCATTATTTGGGCAATCGAAAATGAGTCCACAGGAATATATCAACCAACCAGTCTCGGGGTGATACAGACTTGTAGAAGAAACAAGACTAATGGAAGGATTGGTATAAAAGATAATGAGAGATTAGGCACAACTTTAAATATTTGTATTACAAATACAGTCCTTAACAAGCCTAGAGCTGTTTTTATAGAAGCTGATTACCGATTTGGCGGTTAAACGTCGAAATAGATGACAATTTTCTTGTTAGTTTCGAGTAAGTCTCTATGGCACAGTAATGTATATCGGTAATTTTCGCTTGGAATAGTGTACCATGTTGTCCATCACGTAGCAGTAATTCTCTCCTCGGTTGTCTCCATCAATACCCATTTCAACTTCAACAATGATTTAAAAGTGTTTGCTGAACCTATATTATTTTATCAATCACTTTTAAAGAGTTTACCTTCTACTTTCCTCCTATTTTCCCGCTCCTGGTTCTATGAGGTCCTAAAATGAGACCACCGTGTTTTAGCCCATGTAGTATCGTCTTTACCTTTCCTTGTATAAGGGCGAAATGGCAGTAAATTTCGGAGAACTTTTCAGGCTGTAGTTCGGGTAGAATTGGCTGCCGTGAGACACCAGATGATTAGCCTTTGCGCACTCCATAGTTTCTCGATTGCTACATTTTCTGTAACCATTATTCCCCAGGTAACCGACTCGTATTCAACATTGGTAGTATTACTGTAACTTCATCTATTGCTTTGGAAGCTTATTTGTTTTATTATGGGAAGGCTATAAAATTTCCAACTTCACCCGTGATTCCAATGTGATACATTTATCTTGGAACGATTATTTTTATCTGAATATAGCCCTCATAGACTTCCAGCATACAGCCTAAATGCAACGATTTGCATGCAGCGGATTCCACAGTCAAGTGGAAAGCTCTGAGCTTCTGCAGCTACATCATAAATTGATACATATTGCTTACATATTGTTATAAACATAGTCATAAAAATAAAAGACGCATCAACCAACCTATTACAAGCACTTTGTTTTTATCAAACATCTTTATATATTTTTTTAAAAATATTATGTAATACCAACATTTTAGGGTCAGAATTAAAAAACAAGTTTATCGCTCCTTAATGTAGTATAAAATTATTTAATCAAACGACACACAAAGAACTGCATTACGTTCAGTTCATTGTCTGAAGAACCACCGGATCCGGGAGAAAGTGGTCGAAAATCTTAAGCAGCAGGCGGTTACCGTGACGATTGTGTTTTGCATTATTTGTCATAAAAAGGTTATTAGGCAATCGACTGTAATGTTTAATGTTTTATATAAAATAATTATTATGATCTGTCTTGCATTTAGTCTATTAATTAATTAATATTTTTCCGATATTTATATATTAGTAAGGCTCCACTGTTTTTGGCCATAAAAAATCGAAAAATTAAGATATTTACATTTTTTTTAATGTTCTACATGTTGAAACTTTAAAAACAATGATTTCATTAAAAAAAAATATTTCATTAAAGTAAAATATTTCACAACGTCAATAAGTTTGAAAAGTTTGATTTTCTTATATTTTAAACTTGAATTAAAAAGAATCATAGTATATTCAAAATTAGAAAAAATATTGTGTGAAACGCGTAGGGAAACACTATTTTTCATAACTCACATTCATCTGTTTGTTACGAAAAATAGTGCTTTTTCCAACTGGTTGCACAAATAACTATTTTGACTTTTGTGAAAAGATTAAAGGTCATGCATTAATTTTTCATAACATTTCTATTTTTTTTCTTGTTGAGCATCAGAAATAAATATATTTGAAAAAAAATAAATATCAATTTTTGAATTTTGCAACTTTTATTTCAATTTTTTTAATCGAAAAATTCACATTCAAAAAAATAGTTCTGGTTGGTTCTGGTTAGTCTTGGTTAGTTTTTATATTAATGTTCTACTCGTTATCGGATTCAAAATTTTTGTTTTTTTTAAACATTGTAAAATTTTGTAATAATTGTAAAAACTGAGTAATCATTTTTTTTAATTGAATTGTTTGTCTCTGAATGAGCAACAAGAAAAAAAAATAAATATTCCAAAATTTTATCGGATGACCCTCAAATTTTGATTTTCGAATTTTCAATTGCAAATATCATTATGAACCCTTTTTTTATGACCATTAAACAATTTTTATCAAAAATTCGATAAAGAGTAGAATAAAATTAAAAAAACACTCTTTAATATATCAATTTTTGATTTTTTTATGAAAAAAAACAGTGGAGACCCATTTCTATATAATTTCCACATTTTTACATATTTTATTAAGTCCTGAGTTCCTTTGCAAATATCATATGGTTTTATAGTTCAAAAATGTTTTTCTTTCTGCGATTTTTCGTGCAAGATTTTTATTTAGTGTTGTAAAATTCATTGATGCAATGTATTTTGACATTAAGACTTATTCACTTATTTAAATTTGTAAAAAACCTATTTTTTAAAATTCTTAAGAATAAAATAAATGCATAAATAAATTCTGAATAATATTTATAAATATGTTTTAACCAACGCTCGAAACTCTTCTAGGTTAAGTTAATTGTATAGTATGAGGTTGGTTGGTAAAATCACTACAATAATCACCAAAACAGCTGGGTTCCTGCAAGAAAAACAACGTTTCTCCTATTCTTTGCGCATAAAAGAAAAATTGCATCAACTTTTAAAAATCGAAAAGTGCGCGTGCGTTACCTTTAAGTAGTAGTAAACTACGATTACCAATTAGCATGTTTGTTCAAAGTAATTTAATTATCAATTTAAACTAAAAGTAATTAAATATTTTAGCAATTACTTATTTAAATTACCACATATATTAAACACGTTATACATGCTAAACAAATGAAATATTTATACTAATATGCATCAAACGCGCACGTGACACTATTCAAACTGCTTTTTCGGCAAATTCAGTATTAAATGACTCTAAATTAAAAAATCCTTTTTATCCTACTCCAAACATAAAAATATTTTTCCACAAAAAAAAAGTGTAAAAACGGAGACGGTAAGCATCAATCGAAAATACGAAATTGGCGCGAAGGCGGCGTTCGCCGGATTCAAAGCGGCTCGCCGTGTTTCATGATGCTCTTTCGGCTGGCCAAAATTCCGGCAGTTTTTCCATAAAGCAAAGTAATTAAATTTTTTGTAGTAATTCAATTACTTTATAAGTAATCGAACTACTTTCTAAGTAACTGAATTACTTGGAATTCGTAAAAACTAACTACCAATAACGATTAAATTATCCTATTAATTGATAATCCAAATACAATTACCTTTTCCGGAAAGTAATTGAATTACAGTAATCCAATTACTAAGAAGTAATTGACTACGATTTTTCAATTATTTCAATTTAATTACCGGCCGCTCTGTTTTAGACACATTGTATATTATGTAATTTATAACCTAAAATGAATATTTCTTACACTACTGTAGAAATAAATGACCTTCACCAAGATCGTGACTGCAATTTCAAGAAGAAATTGGCCATTGGCAATTTTATTTATAAATTACGCTGGCGTCAAGTCGTTATGAAAGTGAAATTTATTTAATCATTTTGGCAATACAGTCATCTTTTATATTTTAAGGTATTTGCAAGTTAAAATGATGCACCATTAGATTATTCGCTTTTTTAAGTGAAGTATGGAGTTTTTTATATTAATATTGTTCCACTGCAACCTTATCAGGTTTACTGGAGTCTCTCCATTATACGCGTAATCACGAGGTGGAGCTGCCCGGCTGCAACCAAAACTAACCAAAAAAAAAGGGACATTTTTTTTTTTTTTTATATTTGAATTATTGTTATTACCCTTATTACTATTATTATTTTTGTTTTTCTTTAGTGCTTAATCTGATGTATCCTAGCTGTCACAATTAGTTTTATAAATTTATCACTGATTTATATTATTTGTAAAAATATTAAAATATTTTTTTCTAAATAATATGGTTTTATATGGACAGCTCCACTCACTCACCGAAATCCAAATCCTGGCTATGCCAATGCCCTTCATGTTAATTTTTAGAAATCCGTGTCAAGTTTTAGATTCCATAAAAATGTTATGGGTTTCTTCATGTACCTTATCTGTTTTCGCTTTTTCTCGCTAAACCCTTTCAAACCTAAACAACAGTCCTGTATTTGTTTTAAAGGCCTATAGGCCGCGGCTTAGGGCGGCAGCGCCTAAAA
>JAHBCN010010648.1:0-31042 GCA_019359885.1 Listronotus oregonensis | reverse complement strand
AATGCTGTAGACCATTTACCCATTTACCAGCGCATTCACCATAACATAGCATCGACAAAATTAAACCGTTACAAAATTCCAAAGAATGTTGATGCTAGATTACGTTATCAGTTTTACACATAATCAATAAAATTTGTTGTGCTGCCAGCCCAGGTTGGTCTGTTCTTAAAATTTGTAAACTTTTAGAAACTAGGTATTGATGATCCTTAGCAATTGTTGAGCAGTGTACATCATCAATGCTGAATGCCACTTTATTTGTTTATTTGCAACGTTAATTCACCCGTAGATAGCACTAAGTAGGTATTTCTAACTTTTTTGTTTTTAAGAGTTTTTCTCATTTCCTGGTAACCACATAAGTTTAAAAAAAGGGTATGGTCAGATTCCATTTTTTACGAGCTTTTCAATGAGCCCATACACGACATAGGTTTGCATTTGAAAAAAAAAAGTTGGGAAGAGTTGCAGCTAAGGGGTTGAAAAAAAATATTTCATTTTATTGCCAAAAAATGTGTACAATTTAAAATCAATTGACGTGTTTTAGCGTTTTTTTCCTAAGTTACTGGTTAAAAAGATATTAATTTTATTCCGGACTTTTGCGCATCCCTGTATGTTTGATATGTAATACCTCTGTCTCCGTTGCTAAAAAAGAAAATGGATGGATGGTTTTTAATGATTTTACAATTAAAAAAGATCTTTTGAAGTTTATTCCACTAAAATTACATACTACTGAACTGGATTTGTTTTCTCATTCGCAAAAATCTTATTTCATTTGAGAAAATTTCAATATCGAAAATGGTAGGCTTGACAACCGATGGTGCTCCAGCTATGCTGGGTTGTGATAAGGGTCTGGTGGCGCTAAGTCGTAATGATGAAAGTTTTCCACAATTTCTTAGTTACCACTGTATTATACATCAGTAAGCATTATGTGGAAATTTTCTAAAATTAAACAACGTTATGAAATTGGTGGTAAAAATTGTGAACAAGGTTAGCGTTACAAAGTAGACTATTCAAAACCTTGGCCAATAAAATTGACTGTTAATGCGAAAAGCTACTTCTTCACTCTGAAGTCCGATGAGCAGAAGACGAGTACTGAAACGTTTCAATGATGTCCTGTCGCCATAGTCCAGTTTTTCAACAGCGCGATGAACCGATTCCGGAGCTGGAAAATTCAAAAAGGCTTGGAGATTTTTTGTTTTGTGGCAAATAACTCAATAAGTATGCATTTTATCAAAAAAATTGTAAATAACAAAGTTGTGGTTTGTTAAATGTTAGCTGTTATTTATCAAATACAAAATTTCAGAGTTTTAAGGCAAATAACGCAAAATCTACGTAGTTTTCGAGGAAAACTAATAATATCTTTTTTTTTTTTAAATAGGTATGTATTGTATGTATGTAAAATTTAGTGAGTTATGATTAAAATAAGGACCAAAATTTTTTGAGTGTAAAAATCTTGGAAAACAACCCCCTAATTACCACCCTAATTAAAATGAGTTGTAGCCCTATTTTAATTTTCTTTATCTAGGTATCATAAAAATATTCTAAAATTTTACACGATTTTTCATGATTTAAAAAAAAAATGGAGCTGCAAGTGAAAATCAAATTTATAATGTTAATAAAAAATTACCTTTAAAATAACTCAAAAACTAAAGTAGATTCGTAAAAACTACAAGGGTATCAAATTGTAGCTTTTTGACTTACAAACATATTTCTTTTTTTTTTTAATTTACCCTATGATGGAAATTAATTGAGATTTAAACGTTTAAAACGCGTGTGTATAGACGAGCACTACTTTGTTGCAGCCCTTTAAACTCACTCCTTTAAAAAAGTAAGGGTTTTAAACAGTTTTAATTTATAGGACCTTATAGCTCTTGAAAATCCAAGAAAATGGTTTTTTAAAGAACTTTTTATCAAAGAAAATGAAGTAGATATGCTTAAAAAAATAATTTTTTGGAGCATACTTGGGTTTGCTTTTAAGGGTTGAAATACTTTAACTTATATTTCAAAGATAAAACATTTTTTATTCAACTTATTTGAGCCAAGTTTTACTTGATTTAAGCTTTAATATGAAAGTAAAGGATTGAAGGTTGTTTTAATAAAGGGTAGTTTCCTACTCCTAAAAAATAAAAAAGCGCTTATCGGCGTAATGCACACTTTAAGGGTGAGTCGAACTTAATTTCAACTTTTTATGCCATTCGATGCATTTTTCAAAAAATCCATGGTTCTGTACTATTTTTTGCATTGTTATTTTTTAAGGGGTGAGTTTTTGAGGATTAAAAAATTACAAAATAAAATAAGTAATACTTTTAAGCAGTCACATTTTTTAATTACAACTCTGTGACAATATGTTAATTTTTCTAGGGTAAACAATTTTTTTTATAATAAATCATAATAAGGGTTGATTTTCAAGGGTTGAAATATATTAAATAGTTTTTTAAAGAATTTAGTACCTATTTTTTAACTTATTTGAGCCTAACTTTATGTGACTTGAGCTTTAATATAAAAGTATTGAAGGTTTAGGAGTAGTTTTCACCCCTAAAAAATAAAGAGCGCCCATAGGCATAATATAGATTTTGAAGAGGAGGGTAAGTTAAGCTTAATCTTAAATTTTCATGCAAATCTATGCAATTTAAAAAAATTGCCAGGCTTTGCACTTTTTTCAGCTTTGTTTCTTAAGCTCACCGACAACAGAACCGTACGAAACTTTTGGGCTAGTAAAATTGGGAGTCAACATCAAACTAATATGGAACAACCTAATTTCTGCATTATGCTATTTAAAAAAAGGTGTTTAATATGTATATAAAATTCCCCATACCTGCGAGGAGGGGAACTTCCCCATAACATTTCCCAAAACTGCAAGTTTAGAGTTTACCTTTATATTTTTTTAATTAAAGTTTCTCAAAAAAATAAGAGGAGACCTTTTATTTTTTTTAACAGAATTCTCTATCGAACGGTATTAAAACGACGTACCTACGGGATGAAAATACTATAGAAACGCGTCCAAACTTACCAAATATTAGAATATTCTCAAACATTCCATATAAATTCAGACATCTTGGTAAAAAATAACAGCCCGATAATTTTTTAGATACAGCCTTTATTATAATTAATAGAACGTCAAAACTGATTCATTTAAACGTAATTTAAAATAAGTACTTACACAGCAAATAAAAAAAATTAAAAAGGAAATAAAAATTAATAAGTATTACCATGTCGCAATATTGGTCTACACATGCACTGCGACTTTCGATGCATTTAATATTAATTTTTTGCAGCTACAACTTTTTTAACAGCCAAATTTGCATCCGCAAAACAAAAATTTTATTGTAAAATCTAGAGCTATTTCTTTTAATTTTTTTTACGGTTCCCTTATTTTTACCCAACCCCAGTCTTTCGGAATCAACTGTTTTCCACACCACATTTGAACCTGGAAACAAATCATTTTAATGTGAAGCGTAGCTTCTTCATTAGTTGGTGGTAGTGTGGATTACTCAAAGTTGATAAATAAGTTTTGTTTAGCAATTACCTGATTATACTTTAGAAATCTGTACTCATTTAAGCTTTTACTTTTAACACTACCATACCACTTTAATATAATTTTTTTTCCAACCTGCAATAACTTTTTATGCCCCAGTAATTCACCTTTGAATATTTAAAGTTCACTAAAGAGGACTTTTTTCTTTTCCAAGACAAAAAGTGCGGTGTGTTTCCCTTTCTTATAAAACGCAGATGTCGTATCACAACAACAAAATATTGGAAAGGACGGACTTATTCATCTTCATCTTTAAGAAATTTTGAAAAAACCTGGAACATGCATTTTCGAAAATCGGCCATATTTTTTTTATAAGTGAAAATTTTTCAAATCTGTAAAAACTTTTTCAAGGCAACTTTTTTTGTAGAATATGACCCAGTAGTCAATTTTAATTTTCTACGTTTCGGGTTTTTACAATCATCATCAACTTTATTTTTTCATTTGGACGCCATATTGGATTTTTACGAAGCCAAATAGTGCTTTTTATTCTTATTTCAAAAATGTATAACATGTTATAATTTAAGAGTTTATAACCTCATTTATTTCAAAAAACAAATATTTTCTCAGTTGGCCTTGATTCCGGCGAACGTCATTTTTTTGTAAACAATAAAATATTAGTAATTGGTAAAATAGATAAGCTGAACAGACATTTTACAGGAATGGGTTTTGCAAACATAGCTATAACGTTAATACCGTGTTACAACATAACTACACGTAACAAGTTAATTAAAACAAGTGAAAACAAAAACAATGAAAAGTGGCTAAACTAATATTCCTACTAAAATGAAGATGTAAAATTCAAAATGTTGTCCATTTCTCTCAACATCTTAACGATATTTTTTTAAATAGTCCTAATTTCCCTATGAATGGTTGATTTAGGTATGTGGAATTCTCTATCAACATCCCTGGCTAAAGATGTTGGATTTTCTTTAAAATGTTGGTTAACTGCAGCATCTCGTCGTCGATTTTCTTCAACGTACTTCTTAGGTCGTGGTTTTTTCAAACTTCCAGATTCAAGCAAATTTGTAACCAGATTTCGAAAGTATGTTAGTTTAGGATGACGCCTTTCAGGAAAATTGTCGAAATACGTTTGCGCAGCTATATTAACATTTCTTCTGAGGCCAATGACGCTAGATGACATTCGCCGGAATCAAGGCCAACTGAGAAAATATTTGTTTTTTGAAGCAGATGAAGTTATAAACTCCGAAACTATAACATGCTATACATTGTTGAAATCAGAATAGAAAGCACTATTTGGCTGCAAAAAAATTAAATATGGCGCCCATATGAAAAAGTAAACTTGATGGTGATTCTAAAGACCCGAAACGTAGAAAATTAAAATTGACTACTCAGTAATATTCTACAAAAAAAGTTCCTCTGAAGAAGTTTTTACAGATTTGAAAAATTTTCACTTCTCAAAAACCTGAATAGATAAAACCATGTAGTAAACGGGATTAGCTATATAATTTTTTTTTTATCTTGGTACAGTTCACGAAGGCTGATGCCTAAGTACTAACGTACCGTGGGTGTCTTCAGTGTGGTGAGAGGGAGTTTGTTCACACGGGACTCAAATTTTTGGAGATTGGGAGGAGAAGGAAAAACTTCTGCGGGCAGCAGGTTCCATAGTCTTGACACTCTAGGGATGAAGGAACGAAGAAAGCGGGAAGTTCGGGGCCTCTCTAACTGAACTGTAAAAGGATGCATAAAAGTCCAAAACTTTCCCCATTTAACAGATTTTCTATCTATCGTGCTTTCCAAGATCCCCATACATTCCCCACCAATTTGGGACACACTGTATAACAAAAATATTTTTACTTGCTGGCAAGACACTAGAAGGGTCTAATTTTTTTGTGAAAATATTTAAATACGAGAATTTTTTAATTTTTCTCATAGAAATTTCAACAAAAATTAAACAAGGATATTGCGAAAACTCATATTTAAAACACTTTTTCCGGTCTTTTTGGCTTTCTGCTACACAAATTTGTTTACTTAATAGTTATACGGATTAACTGTAGATTGCTGATTTCCTATTTAAACATTTTTATTCATGTGTGCTATTGATAAAACTCGGCCATTTCGTCAACTTTAAATCAGCGAAAGCTACTTTGCTTTTTAATAATTTGCAATCAACCTTATAAGTAAATTAAATGTTTTTGTTCACATCAAACGAAGAATGATCAAAGAACCAACCTACAATTTTTTCATGTCACTTTAATCCCTATTAATTTCTGAAGCTCTGGGTGTCTTGTGTTGTTTAAAAATGGTTGGCGTGACACCAGAAAACTTCTCCAAGCAAACACTGATCACTGAACGCTGTGGCATAGAAGATATTCATTTTGCAAATGCATTATCTGTAAGTCCTTTGCCAAAGAATATAAACCTTTTATATTCTTTGCCTCTGCCCTGTATCAGAATACCGACAATAGAGCGCATGACCTCCTGCTCGATTATTATGGCACGTCTGATGGTATATGCTCCTTCCGAAAAGAATTTTGTGGGTTCGTGAATGGGCATTACTTTATTTAATGGACATGGGATTCTGGCTCTCAAACGATTTTTTAAAATTTGAGTATGTTGTTTCTTAGATCACTAGAAACATCTTTTAAATGGGACATTTTTGTGCAGGCCTACAGGGTGGCCCAAAAAAATCCCTGAGAAGTTGAAGCTTAACTGTTTATCAAATCCAATATTAACGCATAAAAAGAGTGATATTTCGCCTAAATCCAACAGAATAATATTTTTTATATTTGTTTAGAGTTAAAATATTTGGATTTTAAATTTAGCACATACAGAGTGGTCCAATATCGAATAAATAATATGGATTATGCCAACTAAAATGTTAATATCGTGATATACTTGTATGTATTTTTAGAAATTATACATTTCTGGCAATTTATTAAGTTAAATTTAAGTTTAAATATTTTGGTTTATTGTCCCAAATTGATTTGTTCCCACAAGATATTTTGTGACATAATATAAAGAGGTATATAGTTTTAAAATCTGCACATTTTTCTGGCAATTTTCTAACGGAGGTATAATAAAATTAAACTACCCATAACTAAAATAATTTTCGTGTACACCTACAGGGTGAAGTATCTAGAAGGTTTCATTCACGATGCCTCCTGGATTTACCTATATTTTTAGGATAAGTCGTTTTAAAATTGTTTTCCAATCCAAAATAAGTTTGAGGTCTTGTGAAAGAGATATCTGCATTGACCTGTGCTTGTTTTCCAAATCAGAATTACATGGTGTCTTAAGAAATTCAATACTAGAGAGGAAGGTACTATCGTCAGCAAAACTATGAATGGGATTGATTGTGGAAGAGAAAAGATTGTTAATGTGTAGAAGAAATAGCGTGGGTACCAGCACTGAGCCCTGGGGCACCCCAGCATTAATTTGGTAGAAGCTGGAAGCATGACCATTTACAGTAACTGATAAACGAGAGCATTTACCAATAATCTCAAGGGACTATATTTAATGTGGTATTGTATAAAATGATGATATTACTAACTGTTTTCTTTGATTGAGGCGGCCAAAGCTAGAGGTGAACCTATTAAACCCAGGAAGCCCAGGGCAAATAGGAAAACCAAAGCCAATCTGGAGGCTGAGAAACCTTCAGGCAGCAAAGCCGAGTCTGGGGAACCGAACCCAAGGCAAGGCAAACGGAAGTGCTCCGCAATCAGCACACCGTCACCCTGTGCGAGACAAACCAAGAAAGGCCGGTCTGTGCATGTACAGGTAAAACCTAGTACAACAACTGGGGCAACCTTCAAACAGGCTCTCACAGGCCACAAAATGGCAGTCTCGTTGGACTCGTTCCCGGAAGGAAAACTCACCGCGGAACAGTCCAAATAGATTCAGATGGCGATGACTCGGGAGATCTTTAAGTCTCCAGCGGGGGAGGGGCCGCGTTTGCGGGTAGCTACCCGCAGGCTGGGGTACTTTTCGTAACCTGCGTAAACGATCACGACAGAGAGTGGCTAATGGACAAAGTTCCAAAAATTCAACCCTAGGAGGGGGCGACCCTTAGAGTAGGATACGCTAAGGACGTTGTCAAAACTGCCAAGGTTGTGACATTTATACCCACGGAACTCCTTGATGACAAGGAGACGGGTAAAATCCTCCAGAATCTGGGGATCCAAAACAAGGATCTTAATACAGGTGACTGGAGGCTCATTAGCAGCCGTAGTGAGAAGCAGGGCATCACCCTTGTACTTGCTATGGACGAACACGCCCTGAAGAAATTGGGCAAGAGGGGCTACCAAGCCTTTCTGGGCCTAAACCCAATCACCTTCAGAGTGACCAAAACACGCAAACAGGAGTCTGCAGGAACTGCGGGTGCTTCAAGCAAACCTGCAGCATAACAGGGCAGCCACGGCTGTCCTATGCAGGCTCCTATCTCGTGGAGACGCGGACATAGCCCTCATACAAGAACCTTGGCTTTTTAAAGGACAAGTTGGGGGCTTAGGCGAAGCCGGAGGTAAGTTAATATATGACTCCAACTCTGGAAATGTCAGATCCTGCATATTTATTAAGAAGGAATTACAAGCCTTAAAGCTGACTGATTTCTGTTCTAGGGACCAGGCGGCGGTAAGGCTGAAATACATCATGGAAGGTGTATGGACTGAAGCTGTCCTCGCTTCAACCTACCTTCCATATGATGCAATCGATCCACCCCCATCTGAGGAACTCCGCCAGTTGGAGCAATTCTGTAGGCGCTCTAACCTACAGCTCATTATTGGGATGGATGCCAACGCACACCACACTGCTTGGGGAAGCAGTAACATCAACAGGGGAGGTGAGTACCTTTTAGACTTTATTATTTTTGAAAATTTGGAGGTATTAAAAAGGGGGAATGAACCTACTTTTGTGACTAGAGCCCGTAAAGAGGTAATCGACGTTACTTTGGCATCGCCGCGTATAAGATCCCAGGTAACTCGGTGGTATGTATCTGAGGAACAGTCGCTGTCTGATCACAGGCACATCTTCCTGGCGATCTCTGCATTTCAGAGGCCAATGGGGGAGTACAGTGATCCGAGGAGCACGGACTGGGAGAAATACAAGGAAACTTTGACCATCAACTGCAGTAACGTCAAAACCAGCATCAGGAACACTACTGACAGAGAGCCTGCTTCCTGTGAACTATTGAAGGCTATTACAAACCCTTATCAGAATGACTATCCTCTAGTAAAGCAAACTGCCAGGAAAAAGTCTACCTGGTGGAATAACGAACTACTGGAGCTAAGGAAAAAACCCGCAGACTGTTCAACAGAGCAAAGAAAACGGGTGAGTAGGATGAACGTCAATCTGCACTCACCGAATACAATAAACGGGCCCTTAAGGCTAAACTGGATTCGTGGAGGAAATACTGCCAGGAAGTTAAAAATACCAGCACGGCAGCCAGACTCCAAAAAATCCTGTCTAAAGATCCGGTGAATCCTGTTGGCACTTTAAAAAAAACCAGATGGAACCTACTCTGAAACTAGCAGGGGAACATTGGAGATTTTGCTCCAAACACATCTACCAGGATCAAGAGAAACTCAACTTAATGAGACCTACCCAGACGTCAATGTTCCGAATATTCGGCCCACAAGACGCGACTGGGAAGTAGCAAAGGAAGTCATAACCTATGAAAAAATCAAGTGGGCAATTGAATCATTCGAAGCCTACAAAGCACCTGGACCTGATGGGATAATCCCAGCACTACTACAGCAGGGAAAGCAAACTCTAGTTCCACTGCTTTGCAAACTCTTCCGTGCAAGCCTAGCTACGAGCTATTTGCCCAATGCATGGAAGCAGACCAAAATGGTCTTCATTCAAAAGCCGGGTAAGGATTGCTCCCAGGCAAAGGGACTTAGACCAATTACATTGTCGTCTTTTATGATAAAAACAATGGAAAAACTGATCGACAGGTATGTCAGGGAAAACTCTCTTACAGAGAGGCCACTTCACAAAAACCAACATGCCTATCAGTCAGAAAAATCATGCGAATCTGCTCATCATCAACTGGTGACCAGATTAGAACTCGCACTGAACAACAAGGAACGCACTTGCTGCATTTCTTGACATTGAGGGAGCTTTTGATCGAACCCCCTTCAACTTAATGGCCGCGGCTCTTGCCAGACATAATGTTAACGACACCACTTGTAGGTGGATAAACAACATGTTACTTGGCAGACGAGCGCAACAACGTTATTCAGCGTAACAATGGAGGTGTCAGTGGTCAAAGGATGCCCACAGGGAGGGGTTCTATCCCCACTACTGTGGGATATGGTTGTTGACGAACTCCTGGTGGAACTGAATAATAATGGCTTCTATACCCAGGGGTATGCGGATGACATCACTGTACTTGTCGTGGGAAAGCATAACAAAACAAGGTGGTGCAACAAGGAAAACCTTACTGTTAATCCTGGCAAAACTGCGCTAATACCCTTCACTAGACGAAGGAAGCTGAATGATTTAATATCTCCTCACTTCTTCGGTACCACACTTGACTATGTCCAGGAGGTAAAGTATCTTGGATTAACTCTGGATTCTAAGCTAACCTGGAATCCACATATGCAGAATGTGATTAATAAGGGCAAAATGGCTCTAATGGCTACCAAAAGAGGGGGGGGGAAGAATTAGGGATTTAGCCACGCATAGTGCACTGGTTGTACACTGCTGTGGTCAGACCCATGATAACCTACGGTTCAACTATCTGGTGGCCAAAAATAGAACAGAGAAAAGCAGAGCTTGAGTTATCCAAACTCCAGCGACTTGCATGTCTCTGTATAAAGGAAGCTATTAGAAGCACTCCAACCGCAGCCATGGAAACCCTACTAAGCCTCCCCCTCTTGGTATAATTATTAAGGCGGAGGCGAGGATTGGGGCATACAGGCTGAAATGTAACGGCAACTGGTGCTCTGGGCCTGCCCTAGGACACACCAGAATAACGAGCAGTATCACAAACCCAATATTTGAGATGAGCAGTGATACAATGCCAAAACGGATAAATACACACAGACCATACAAAACCCAGCTTACTTGGGGCGGTAGTGAGCGATCTCCTGGTCAGTCTCGGAATTTGGTTTGGTATACCGATGGATCCAAGACTGACAATGGAGCCGGCGCAGGAATACATGATATGACCCCCAGGTTTAATGCTTATGCTTCCAGGAGGAAATATATGCCATTGAACTTTGTCTGCGAGAGAACTTGAGGAGGAGATATAAGGGCAGGAACATTACTGTCTTCTCTGATAGTCAAGCGGCCATAAAAGCTTTGGCATCCCAACAAGCCAACTCAAGGTTGGTTTGGAAATGTCTGCAATGCCTCCTAAACCTGGCTAACCACAACAGAGTTACACTTTCCTGGGTGCCAGGACACAGGGGAATACAGGACAATGAAAATGTAGACTCCCTGGCCAAGCGAGGCTCCGCAGCAATGTTTGTGGGTTCTGAACCTGTTTTTGGAATACCAAAAGCCTCGGTTCGTGGCTACATGTCTCGGTGGATTTAAACGCAACATCAGTCATACTGGAACCACATTCCAAGGCAATATCACAGTAAATCAATGTTGGACTCACCATCGAAAGCATTGACAAGTGAATTACTAAAACTAAATAGGAATCAGATTAGAATAGTGACAGGATTAAAAACCGGACACTGCACCCAAAGAAAACATGCACACTATGGGCATCTATAGAGAAGAACCCACTTGCAGACTATGTGACGAAGAGGAAGAGACAGCCTCTCACATCATATATGAGTGCCCTGCACTTACATACTGGAGAACAAATCAAAACCTCATGGTGGACACTAACCACCAGGAGGCTGGAGACCAGAAAAGAACAGTAAAAGGCTACTACACCTGTCTAAGGTGTCAAACCTTTTTAACTGAAACAAATACACAAGAGATACAACAAGCCCTGTAGGCTGCAGTGTCGAGGCGGACAAAACCTCAACTTGTGTATTTATTTTATCAATCAATCAATCAATCAACTGTTTTCTTATTTTGCGACAAACATCAGAATGGTACGGTGTAATGTACTAGGTCCGCCGTGTACATTTACCCTAACACATTAAAGATGTAAAATGCTAAACAAAACTTTTTTGACCTTAAAAAATAATTCTAAGACAAAACAAGTATCAAAAGCCTCGGTTTACATCCCATTTTCGAAAGTAAAAACACTTGCATAGATAAATAATAGTGATAAAGTAGGTAATTGTATTAGGGTAATGTTTTATACTCTATACGACACTTATCGGTAGTTTGAATCCGAATACCCTAAAATAGTAATGTATTATAAAAGAAAAACCCCCTTGTTTTGAATTTTAGTAATCGAACATACAGAGATACACCTACCTAGTAGTAATTATTAACAATAGGGTTATAGATCATTCCTGTTTAAATAAATACTTAGTTTTGGTACTGCTAAGTTTAAGAAAGTCACATTTATCTAATTTAAACTGAAAAGTAAGATGCAACAGGTAAATTTAAAAAAAATTGGCCAAACAATAGATTCAAAACTGCTTCATCAACTGGGCAAAATTTATCGCCATAAAACGATTTTTTAACAATACAAATAATATGTTTTTGCTGCATTTATATGCATTAATCTCTACAGTATATTTGAAAATTACAGAAGGTTACCAAAAATATCACACAAAGGTTACAGCACAAGTTGTAGATATAACAGCTCATGTATGGATGACTTTAACAAATATCCTGGCAACTGCAATATTATCTACAAAAACTAGTTTGCCAGATTTAATTATTTATTTAAACAGAATTAGCGTTAGAAAAAATAAGAGTGATAAAATGTTTACCTTGGGCATAAATATTTTGCAATGCTTGGATCTTTTACCATTACTCGGAAATATTGTTTTTTGTGCACTTACAGGTGAATGGGAATATTATCACTATTTTATAGCTCAAGATGTCGAACTTTACTATTTTTATTTTGAAACGACGTTGGTTGCTTTTCTGGCTAAAAAAATCAACAATAAATTTATGGAGCTAAATGATGGTTTGCTGCAAATTGTCCGAAATTACTCAATTTTTTTAAATAAAATACAGTATTTTCAAGACTTAAGAAATATTACTAATCAGCATAATGAACTATGTAATAATCTAAATAAATTTAACAAAGCTTTCAAGACCATTTTTGTTAACATTATGATTTGTATTTTTGCAATTATTCTGTGGAATTATACAATGATTTTAGTGACAGCTTTAATTCCTGGGATACTGGCTATTAATAAGATGATATTATTTGGATCTTTTATCTGCCTTTTGAATATTATATTAGCAGTTGTAAGTAATTACCTTTATATTTTATTTATTTTTACCCAAATATTTTACTTTAAAGCAAAAAACTTAGTTCTGGTCATAAGACTAAATTAAAAGTCAACATCGCACACAATGGGTGGGTACTCAGTTATGTATCCTAGAGACAAGAAGGGTTTGCTGCAGATTTCAAGAAATTATTCAATGTTTTTAAATAAAATACAGTATTTTCAATACCTTAAAAATATTACCAATCAGCATAATGAACTATGTAATCGTCTGGGTGAATTTAACAAAACTTTCAAGATATTTTTTGTTGACATGATGATTTCTATTTTTGGAATTATTCTGTGGAATTTACATTAATTTTAATTATTGCTTTAATTCCTGGGGCACGGGCTATTAGTAATATGACATTATTTGGATATTTTATCCGCCTTTTGAATATTATATTAGCAGTTGTAAGTAATTATTTTTATATTTTATTTGTTTTCACCCAACTTTAGAGCAAAAGCTTAGCTCATAGTCACTAAACTAAAAGTTCATCACACATAATAAGTACTTACCTATTATACGTGTGGATGAACTTTAATTATGTATCCTAGGGACAAGAAGGGTATTGGGTATGTAAGAACAAAATTGTGAACAGAACCTGGTCTTATTTTAGATCTTAGTACTTTGGGAGACCGAGATTTTTGGATAGGAATTAGACCCTTATCTTACATAAGTGTTTTTGGTAGGATATCTTATTTTTTTAAGTTTAATGAATGAAATAAAATACTGCCTTCATTTTAAATCCTAAGATTAATATGACCTTAGAAACTCAATAAGATTTAAAAATTCTAAAATACCCACTAAATATACTATACTGCCGCCTCTCTTGTAGGGCGATCCAAAAAAATGTGGCGTTTTCAGAATTTTCCATTAACTTGCATCCCAAAACCCACTTAAGTACTTTATATTTTTGATGATCAATGGTACTCAGTGGTAAAATGGTCAATTTTTAAAATTGAATATTTTAGAAACCACTAGACATAACTTTTTTAATTTTTTTACAGGAAATTATAATGCGTGTGTCAGTTTACATAATAAGTGTCATACCTTTATGAATAACAATAACGAAACCATGATAGGGGAGGAAAGGGTGGGTGAAACACGCTGAATGTTTCTGTGTAATATACACACTACGTCATCAGACAGATGGTCTTCCGTTCTTTCTAATCGTTGTGCGATTTCCCTGAATAGTACTGAAACTTTAATGGGACATCTAGCGTTAAGACTGCGTAACTCATTCCCGGTTGCGTATTGCCATTATGTAGTACTGTACAGAGCGCCTTATTTTCTGTACCGCACACCATTTTGTCGACTGTAAACGCCCCATTATAACCCACCAACATAGCGCGCGGTACAGAGCCGCGCTTTTCTGTATCGCACACCACTTTGCTGCCGTAATTGCCCATTACAATCCGCTAATATCGCGCTGGACAGAGCCGCTAGAACATTTGCGAATAACCTCTGGATGCATGTACATGCGATAAAATATTTCTGTTTTATTGTCAATAACGGGTACGCATTACGGCTCGCTTTTTGGTAGTGAATGTTTTTTTTTCTAAGGTAAATGAACCAAATATTGCCACGCTAACACTTTTAATTTTTTTTTGCGCATGTTATCATCGTTACTTTGGTAAATATTTTTTTTATGAATTCTATACTGTATTTTATACACATATTAAAATTGTTAATGGCTTCAATTTAAAAAAAATCAATTTTTTATTGTTTTTTAAAAAGATGGAAATATGGCAATATTAGGGATACATGCTCAATTATTTCCAGCGGGGTGGCAATAATAGAACGCATCTCGTACATATAAAAACAACCTAGGGTAAATAAAAGCTTTATTAAGAAAAACATGAAAATATTATTTTTAAACAATAGCAAAAACATAATACTTATTTATCATTTTTAAACAATAGCAAAAACATAATACTTATTTCAGAAACAAATTTTATTTTAAAAAGATTAAGAAGAAAAGTCGCAATCTGGACTTTAAAAAATGACATCTTTGTCTTTTTTAAAGAAAGCCCCACGCACTCTTCATGGACGCCTGTGACAAACTGAACATAACCTCATATCGATCTGTCGGTCTTCCCCCAACAAAAACAAAACCGATTCGGGAGATTTTGAACTTTTCTTACTAAAAACTTTTCGCTTTTGCGCTCTTGGTGCTTTTACAATTTCCTTAAATTTAGCATTAGACTCTTTAGAAAACAAACCTTGGTCACTTTTTGGGGCCCCTAGAGTTTAAGGCAGGCCTACGGTTTATGGATACCATTATTTCTGGCGTAATGAAATAACCAAGATCCTTGAATGAAGAGTTTAAGTCAGTTTTTCTGAGGATTTTTGAACATTTTATTTTCTTCGTATTGCTCTCTCTTTTGTGAGCGTTGAACCAGTTTTATCAATGGCTCTTTTTCCCTCATCGGTACTATCTTCAACGAAAATTCCATTCTAAAACCATTGTCGCGATCCGAATCGAGATGAATCTTCTGTCCCCAGTATGGTCTTCTCCCTATTTTTGATTAAGTCCACTTGGACCAGGCATATCTAGGTAATTTTTTTCAATTCCATTTACTATGATCAAAAATTTCTCGTGTTGGCGTGTAGCTTGATCTGTACCGCGCGCAAAAATATTGACGAATTTTCATGGGCTATTACGGCGGCAAAGTGGTGTATGATACAGAAAAGCGCGGATCTGTACCCGACTATATTGGCAAATTATAATAAGCCATTTACGTCGGCAAAATGGTTTGATACAGAAAATAAGGCGCTCTGGACCATACTACACAATGGCAATACGCTTTCGGTTTGAAGGGAGACAATAAAGCTGTAAATTTTTTGATGCCTTTTCCAAATTGTTGAAGAAACATTATGTTTTCTAAAATGCAATCCCCAATGTGATGTAAGTTTTGATATAGAAAGTCTGTATACAAACGTGCCAGTAGAAGAATCGTTAAACCATATTGAAGTCAAGTTTAAAAAGAGGATACAATATACTAGAACGCACCACCCTACCTCCTAAATGGAGCTATGCCTTCGTATTTTTACTATCAAGTGAAAGATGAGTACTATGCGCAGAATAATGGACATATACAAACTTATATATAACCTAAGGGCCCCGAAAATACCCACATTGGACAATATTTACACCGAATTCTAATCACTCTAAGGGAAAAGGAACAGGGGGTTATAGGTGCTCTATATAACCGCGCAGTGACCTTATGTAACAGTAAAAAGGGAAACCCTAGAAGCGAAAGAAAAAATATAACTAGGGATTTTAAGCAGAACAAATACAATGAAAGACTGGTAAAGAAAACAATCGACAAAAATTAAAAAGGACAAAAAAACCCCTTTCTTAACCCTGAATACGGGGCGTACTGCCAAACGTAAATACGGGATTATCGTCAATTTTACTCTCCAAAAAATGTTTTTTTTTAATCACACTTTATTTTTTAAAACTACAAAAAAAAACGGATAGAGGTTTATAATGTTAGAACAAGATATTTAGATTATAAAATAAACATTTTCTGTTATTGTTCAGAACATATTGTGCAAATTTTTTTCCTCGATGCTCTCCCCAAAAAGGCTATTTGCACTTCTTACAATAATTGGTGGTCATTCTTTTTTACTTTGGTAGTAAACACAAGATTTTCTTTCTTTTTCTTTGGGATTGCTTAAATTATCTTCAATCGATATACCCCAAAAATTGCAGCTATATCTTGGCGAAGATTTCGACTTAAAGTAATGCAGTTATATTTTGCAGCATCCATGGTTTGGCAATGCTGAGGCTTAAATCAATCATGTATTTTTTGTCTGGAATGAGGTTTTTTTACTTTTTTTAAAGTATGAAAAGTATATAAGAGTTTATGCTGGCCATATTTATCATTCCATAGAAAAAACATAATGGCCACCTCCGAGTTTTCCTGCTTGAGCTCATATTGGAAACATTTGGTCGAAAGTGTCCACACCTGCTTGTCTCATTGTAGTAATGAATTATGGCTGGCTTACCGGGTTCTACTATGATGTCTGTCCCCTCCCTTTCATTGTTGGAAGGAACAAAACTAATTTGTTTTTCTTTGACATATAAGATAATAATGTCTTTTTTTTGATCGAAGCAAAACATTGATGTTTTAGGTTCCGACCTTTTTTTATCCAAGAACTCATTTTTGGGGCCTCCATTTTATTTTTTCGAATTGTTGTATAAGTCGGTGTTAGGCCAATCGATTCAACTTCCCAAAATCTCCTCTCCCAAATCACTACCACTATCTTCAAAGAGCTCTGGATCACATTCTTCCCCATTCATAATACGTGCAGCTTTCCCCCTTCCGTTCTTTTCGGTTAAAAACCTGCTGACATCTTACTAAAAAAATAATATATATATATATATATATATATATAATATATATATATATATATATATATATATATATATATATATATATATATATATATATATATATATATATATATATATATATATATATATATATATATATATATATATATATATATATATATATATATATTTATATATATATATATATAATATATATATATATATATATATATATATATATATATATATATATATATATATATATATATATATATATATATATTATATATATATATATTTATTATATATAATTATTTATATATAAAAATATTTTTATATATATATATATATATATATATATATATATATATATATATATATATATATATATATATATATATAATATATATATATATATATATATATGTGTCATGTGGTTCCTGAGATATTAGATTTTAAAAATCGCACATTTTACTACTCACTGACTGACTGACTTACTGACTGACTGGCTGACTTACTTAATTATTGACTAATCGAAATCATGAAGGACTTTCCAAGGGAGCGGAAACTTGAAATTTGGTATGTGGGTAAGTTTTAGCATATAGGTAAAGAAACATTCTAAACTGCACATTTTTACCTGAAACACCTTGAAACGGGTGGGGTGGGGATGCGAAAATATCGTATATTTAGGAGGTGAACCTCAGATTCTTGTAACATAATTATCTTAGAAATTAAAACGCGGGCAGGATTTTATTCACTAAACAAAGAAAATTACTACATTTTACCCCCATTGCAGCCCAAACCAGGCGAGATTTAGGGGACATTAAAATAAGCAATTTTCGTATTCAGATGGCTCAAGGAACGGAGGCTTCGGTTTCTATGTAGAAAGGACGAACTAAAAGTTTTAATGAACAATGGGAAAATATGCAACCGTATTTCAGGCAGAAGTTAATGCAATAGCCAAAGCCATAGAATACTGCCTTAATAGAAGAAAAAGGGAAAAAATAACCATACGTACTGACAGAAAGGCAGTGATCGGGGCGCTAACAAAACAGTGCACAGATCAGAACTTACGAATAGATTCCGGGGAATGAAATGGCTGACAAACTTGCCAATTTGGGAGCTGAGGACAATGGACCTGAATATACCGTGGGAATCTCTGATAACACGGATATGACAGAGATAGCAACATGGATAGAAAAACGGTTCAATGAGAGCTGGAAAAAGACAAAAGCCAGACAATCAAAGGCTATTATTGGGGAAAACCTATAAAAGGACTTACCGATGAGCATAAAGGACTTCAATAGGGTGCAAATGAGAAACCTGACAGGCATACTGACATGTCATTGAAGAAACAGACACTATCTCAACAAGATAGGAAAAAGTGAGACAAGTAAATGTAGATGGTGTGGAGAGGGAAGAGAGGACGCCATACATATACTTAGAGATTGCCCAGCACGAGGGGACATCAGGGGGAAATGTCTAGGAACGGCATGGCTAGACCTAAATGACATAAGATTTCTACCACTAACAGGACTCGCATCACTAGTGAGGAAATTGGAGCTCTACTAAGCAAAATGAAGCGCCATATCAGTGTAGAAGGAATGCATTCATAAGGGACAGTACAGGGTGACGGAACCTGTGTATGTTTAAGGATTGGTGTAGAGCATAATGGGCTTAGGCCTCAGTGCTCAGGGCCCCAGCGAGGGAGCTCACCATGCTACGATAGATAGATAGATAGATAGATAGAGATAGATAGATAGATAGATCAGCGAAGTACAGGCATTGTAAAAAGTCTTTAAGGAAACGTATAAGCCTAAAAAAGATATCTGCGATATTAGCATAAAGCTGGTCACTGGACATCGAGACCCTCAAACGTGAAGATTACAGAGCATGGTTTGATGAAGCGGCAAGCTGTGTCACAAACAAGTCAGAGAACACTGGATTTCAAGACAATGAAACAAAATGTGACTCATGCCTTAAACTACAAAGCAAATATGCCAGAAGAAAACATCTCAGAACGGATAAGAGCTATGAAAGCTTTCAAGCTGTCACAGAAGAAGACTGGTCAAGCGAAGTGTTTGAACCGCCCGGCTGTAGGCAGGATAATGTTTGGGAAGCTCCGGCTGACTGGGACATTGTTCTGCCGGCAAACAGGACTTTTGAATCAACTCACAGGGAAACAAACACTGCCATCAAAAAGTTTGGAAACCAGGAGCTCCTCCAAAGACAAAAGAAAAAGCCCGGGGAGGTGGCGATGATATTTCACTCGCTGAGTTTTCCGGTTAGTGATAATGAGCTACAGGAGACATCGAGATGGATCTACTACCCAGTACGCGAGGACACAAGCACAACAACGGATGACAGACTTCTGTACCAAGCGCTGGACAATGTGAAAGCCCACATGGTAAAAGAAAACCGGCACACTCTAGCTGTCCTCGATACGGAAGACATAGATACCTTACAAATCAGGAGGATGCTGACCTTTTTGGTTAGCGGCACGTCACTAAAGCTAATCATGTTTAAGCAAGAAAAAAAAAGGCAAAACCAGAAGAGCACGAATCCAAAGTACCACTACAGGAATACCGAAATCAGGAAGAAGAAAAAATGACGATGTACTTATAAATCTAGAAGGCAGGTCATATGCAGATCTACTAAAGACAGTCAAGGAAAAGATAAACCCAAACGAAATCGGCGTAGAAGTAGCAAACCTTAGGAAAACCCGAAATGGATCACTACTTATATCAGTGCAAAACGGAGCAGAGAAAGCAACACTATTAAAGAAAAAGATTGAGGAAAAATTGCCTGAGGTCGTTATGACTCATTCAGTGCAGAAAAAAGTTATTAAGGCCTGGACGAGTTAGTTACAACAGCAGAAATTACGGACGCCAATTCAGAGAAATATCAATTAATCCGGAAGATGTAAAAGTAACGTCGCTACGACCAGTCAGTGAAAATAAAAAACAATGCTACAGTTATTATCCCAACCGCCGAAGCAGAGAAATTAGTGCAATGATAAAGGGGAGAGAACCCAATACAAATTTTAGTTTGGAATGAGGATATAGAATACCCTCGAAGGTGGACAGGACCGAGGTAAGCAATTTTTGTTTCAGATATTGGGATCAAAAAGGTCGAAAGTCGAAAATGGTGAAGACCAACCGCATAAATAAGAGGTTTAAAAACCCTTTATAGTTACCTACTCCCTCAGGAAATAATGAACTGAATGAACTGGAATTAATGCTGGCCGAAATACAGAGCCGAATAATAATAAATAACGAGAAAGCCATAATAACGGGCGATTTCAACGCTATGTTTCCACAATGGGGGATGAACTTTACCGATAGAAGGGGTCAAATTGTCACAGAATGGATTGCTTCCAACGACTTAGCCATTGTAAATCAGGGAGAAAAGCCCACTTTCGAGAGAAAGGAGTAAGGATCTATTTTGGATCTAACGATTTCCACTTCTGATCTTAGGCCAAACATCACTTACTGGGAAGTGACGGATGACGAGTCTCTGAGCGATCACAACTACATAGTTTTTGATGTAGCCGAGGTAAAGCCAACTCGAAACCGATCAAATATAACTAAGGTACACGGCTGGAATGCAAAAAAGCTAAATTTGCCCGAGCTTGTGGATGCTTTGAACCAACTTCCGGAAACCCCAGATGCAATGTCTGCTAAAGAATTTTCGAGGCAGCTTGGCCGATTGTGTGATCGATGTATGCCTAAAAAAAGAGTGATTAGGAATCATCAACTTGTGTATTGGTGGAGTAACAATCTTACCGATCTCCGTAAAAATTGTGTAGAAAAAAGAAGACGCTACACCAGAGCCGCTGGACGAGTGATCCCAGAAGTCAGGAACGATCTGTGGGCTACATACCAAAACAGTAGGAAAAACCTAAGAAACGCAATCAAAACGGCAAAAAAAGAACACTGGAGAAAAATCTACCAAGAAGTAGATAATGACATCTGGGGCGATGGCTATAAGATTGTAATGAGGGGCCTACTGGGATACCCCACTAGGATCAATTTTACAATCCAATCGATGGAAAACCTAGCAAGACAACTGTTCCCAACTCATGAACCAGTGAATTTCACCTGCGATTACAACTCAGAGATCCCTACGTTTAGCATGGATGAACTACAAGCAGCAGTCACCAAGATAAAACCAAATAAGGCACCTGGACCTGGAAAAATACCCCCAGAGATACTGAAGGCTCTTACGGACAGAAAACCTAACTATGTCCTCTCATTCATCAACGGTTTGGCAAGACAAGCTGTCTTTCCGGCAGAATGGAAACAAGGCAATTTACTCTTGTTAAAAAAGGTGATAAACCTCTAGAAGCTGCCTCTTCATATAGACCTATCTGCCTGCTGGACGTCGAGGGTAAACTGTTCGACCACCTACTGCGTAACAGACTACAGACTGAACTTTTGGGTACTGGAGGGCTATCAGACAGACAGTATGGTTTCATAAAAGGAAGACAAACTGTGGACGCCATAAACAGAGTGCGTGCAATTGCTAACAGTGCTGAAGCATACACCCATCGGCATCGTAGGTTGTGTGTAATGATTACAATCGATGTCAAAAACGCCTTTAATAGCGCGTCCTGGCAGAATATTCTTGACAGGCTTAGAAGTACAAAAAAAAAAGAGCCTAAGTATAAATAGTGGCGTACCCAAAGGATCGGTGTTGGGACCAATCCTGTGGAATATAATGTAGGACGAACTTCTTGAGATGGAAATACCCAGTGGTGTAGAATTAGTTGGATTTGCAGACGACGTGGCAATAGTAGTGGTAGCAAGAAATGAGGATACCCTAATGAACGTAGCAAATACAGGTCTACAAAGAATACTGAACTGGATGGAAAAGAGAAAATTACAGATCGCTCCGGAAAAAACAGAAGCTGTTTTGCTAACTAAGAAAAAAAGTAAACCCAATTTCGTTCAGAATAAAAGACTTTACGGTAAATCTTAGTAAAGCAGTTAAATATCTGGGCGTATGGATGGACACTAAGCTGAAATTTGGTGAAAATATCAGCAAAATTATACAAAAAGCCGAAAAACCCGTTTCAGCATTATCCAGCCTGATGCCGAATATAGGAGGTCCTAGGTCATTAAAACGTCAACTGTATTCTAATGTCCATTCCCAAATACTTTATGGCGCACCAGCCTGGTATGAAGTCATCAACAACCAAAGACTTACTGCCAGGCTTAGTGGCCTACAAAGAAAAATAAGCATTAGAGTAGCGAGAACTTATAGAACCATATCCACAGATGGAATAGGGAGGATTGCTGGAATCCCTCCGATAAACTTGCTGATCATCGAAAGACGAGAGAGATACACCGGTACTGATAAAGTCACAGCGAGAGCAAACCTGATGACCAGATGGCAGGAACTGTGGGACAGTTCTACGAAGGGGCGGTGGACATACTCTCTAATTCCTGATATTAAGAAATGGGTTAACCGTGAGCATGGAGAGGTCGACTACTTTATTACGCAGGCTCTATCCGGATATGGCTGTTTCAGAAAATATCTGTTCGAGCGCAGACGATCCAACACAAGTAGATGCGACTACTGCAAAGACGTCAATGATCACACATCTGCAGCACACACACTCTTTAAGTGCTGCAGATGGGAAGAGTTGCAGGGATTTCCTAAACCATACAGGGAAAGAATTCAATCCCTCTAACATGATGCAGTTTCTACTAGAAGGGGAGAAAAAAAATAATTGAAACAAAGGAAACTGAGCAAAGACGCAAGCAATATACTGGCTTGACGGTCGGATAAACAGATATAGAAGGGGCTGCACTCGCACCGAAGAAATGTGCAAGCGGTTATCAGTACTAGCGGCTAGCGCCACGGATTCCACTTTGGCTTTCACATTGTGCGCATGAGTATAAGCTCATATCAACTGCACCTAACCTAACATTTTTGTATTGTGCTAATTTTTGGACTTCTGTGTTTTTGTTTAGTAAAAAATACGAGGATCTATATTATTTCTGCGATTTGTATTATTATTTATAATTTGCCAAATTTGCAATAAAACATTTGGCCAAGGAACAATCATCAAGGCACTATCTAAATTAAAAGTAAATGCAAACAATAATTTTAGAAAAGATAGAGAAAAATTTAAACTTGACTTATTAGAAACAATCAACAGCCTTGAGTCTTCTGAAGAGTTGGGCATAGCAAAAAAGTCCACTTAAACAGCATTCAGGGATTAAAAAATAAAGACATTTGTAAGGGAAATAAAAATGTACCCCATAACAAGAGGATATCCCAACAACGACGGCTGTTTAAGATGAAAAAAAGACATGTATGTACCAAAAAAAAAGGGTGGGATAACCAAACCAGATAGTCAAGGAGTTAATAAAATTGCATTAAATATGTTACACACTTTGAAATTTCATATTTTTGCTATCAGCAAAAAGAATGCTTTCAATGCCTCAGATTTTTTTACAGGTTTTACGAGCATTTTTTTTAAATTCTCTTTTTATGTACGGGCCACGTGCACGTAATTATTTTCGTATTTAAGGTCTTATAAGAGGCCATGCAAAATATAATTATACCTATATTTTCCTTATGGCACCTACCTTAAATATAAAAGTAATCACTAGAAGTAAAACATTATTTATTATATTACAAAAAGGCAATCAAAAATGCTTTGTAGTCTGTAAAAAAAATCCAGGCAGGAATTTGAATTAAAATAAAGTTGATGATGATGAGCCTGTATAAAGACAAAACGTCGGATTGAAATTCTAACAAGTCATCTAATACAAGAGAAGAACTGCAATAAGAGAGTATTTTAAATTTTTTTAAATCTCTTTAACTTAAGCCAGGAAAAAATAAAAACCGAAACGGTAATTTCGTTTTTTTTTCTGGAACGGAATTTTTAAAAATTATTTAGGGTATTTTTCTCTATAGAAATTTAAATCCGCCAGCGTTTCGCCGGAGAAATATACAGGAAAATTTCATCATTTCAATTCACAGACGGGCGCCCGCCGAGTGACGCGTGCGTACTACGGGCAATTTCAGGGAAATCTTCCGCCGGCGGGAGATTTTTATAATTTCTTTTTCAGCTTTTCATAGACGATCTCCCGCCGAATGGCATATGCGCACATTCAACTTTTATCGGCGATTCGGTGCTGGCAATCGGTTGGTATAAAACGATACTCCGGGCGCGTCGCCGGCTAAAGTTTAGTTATGGAGAACATATATGAAGTTATGCGTTTAAATGGTGAGATTAACGAAATTGAAGACATTAATCTGATACAAGGCAATAGAATCCAGAAAAGATATATCAGGGACAACGAATTCTTGAATAGAAATAAAGTAAACAAACCTTGTTTGGCATTAATATGTTCAGGGGGGCAAGGAGGGATAGTTCTTGTAAACACACGGCACAACAACACACTAAATAACATCACTCCGGAAATAATAACTTTTTCAATGTTTATGGCATTGCCCCATAAATTACATTTTTATAAATCGATGATTCTTTATTGTTAAAAATTAATTTTAAAGCCGGAAAACTATTTTTATTTATTATCTGAAGTGACAGACAGACATGACATTTACTTTAGATGCCCAATTCGATTGCTGTTGATCAAGTCAGTTTACAAAACGTGTTATTGAATAATACAACCTACTAGAAAGAGATAAAATGATATTGGAGTGCCGTACAACACCTGATTTACTATCATTTTTTATTAAACGAATGCTTGGAACTGTCATTTAAATAAATCTTTATATTTAAATCGATGTTGCCTATATTAACACAAAAACCAATATTTTTGAATAATTTTATTACATTTTCAAGGTAATTTCCTGATTTTGGTTTTTGAGATCTGGCAATTTGTTTATGTTTTTCCAAAGCAAAAACAAACAGATCACTATACCAAACACCCTGCCTACAAACTGGCGTTGCGTTAATTCTAGCCCTTGAGTTCGTTGATCAGGGATATGGAAAATCCGGTAGAATTTTTAAATAATGTGCAATTTAAACGTCGATTTAAATTTAGCAAGAATGTTGTTATGGAGCATTTAGTTAGAATAGTAGAACCGGAACTTATAAAAATTAATCAGAGAGGCATACGAAGTTCGATTACGAGGATAAAATGCGACGAATTAAGTAATTAAATATTAAAGATTTATTTAAAAAAAATATTTAAGAACTTAGCTTGACAACGATTATTTTTTAACGAATCGAACTGTTGCACCATTCGTCTAGAAAAGCTGATTTCTTTATATTATATCCCATATTAAATGCAGCCACTTCACTTTGTTTGTGTCCGGCGCTTCGCTATCTTTTTTCGCCGGCGAGCGATTGCCCCGGAGCTTCTTCTGTCGGTCGACTATGAATACCAGTATAAAGACACTCGGGTGACACAGCGGACATGTAACAGCCTGTGACTTTTTTATTTAATATAATTAATTTTTGAAATCTAATTGATGCACCTGTTATAAAGTCAGGCTTTTAATGACTAAATAAAACCAACTTTTTCACTTCTGGTTTAACCGGAAGTAACCCTATATTTGAAATTTTAAATAGCACCCAGTATATATTTTGAGCCAACTTGATCCACCTCAAAATTCTCTTTTTAACCATGTGTCACACCTGTCATTTAATTTCAAAATGGCTGCCCCAATCGATGCCTTTCCCAAAATATTAGTAGGCTATGATCTGATAATCACAAATTATCAGCACGTAAAATGTTTTCAGATGTGAAGAATAGGGTGTAAAAATATTTGTGATTTTGTTAATTTTTATCTGAATATTAAGAGCTGGGAATAAGGGTTAATTTTGAAAATTTTTGAAATGAATTTTTTTTTACGCTTTATATCTTAAAAACTCCAATTTTTATCTATTGTATATATATATATATATATATATATATATATATATATATATATATATATATATATATATATATATATATATATATATATATATATATATATATATATATATATATATATATATATATATATATATATATATATATATATATATATATACAATGTCCGCCATAAAGTTGGAACCATATGAGAATTTTTTTAAATATTGCAGTTATAAAAACTTTGATGGCAATCACTTCTGCTTCTGAAATAACCTAAAATACATCATATTTGACAGATAATGTATGTCAATTGTCAAATTCGTTATTTTGTAAAAAAATATTCAAAAAATGGGTCAATTGGTGAAAATTTCGAAAAATGTTACTAAGAAATTATGTTTCTAATAACAATTTACGGCTATGTACCGATTTTGAGCAAGAAATATTGATATTTAAAAATTTTCACATGTTCGTATTTTTTTATTCACCCCCGTAACTGGCTGCTTTGAAAACATATAAAACGCTTTAAAGCACTATTTAAGCAGTCACAACATTACTTATTGTGCTAATAACATTAGTAGGAAACTTGGTTTTGATGATTATTGATATTTTCAACTAAAAAAATAGTACGCTCTGGATTAATTTCCATATTTCCAAAAATATCACAAACCGTTTTCAACTTTTTCTTTATTAAACTTTAGTTAAATAGTTAAGAAACGGATTTATTTACATTTTAGTTATCTCCACACTAAACTCCTATTTAAAAATAATCAATAATTTAAAAACTACATGGGAACTTATTACACAAAAAAAACGCGATGTGGAAGTAAAAAATCACTATATCCATGGACTGTCGTTGCTATAGATGCGCGAATGAAGGCAAAACGTGAAATTGACTTTAATAGTGCTTTAAAGCGTTTTATATGTTTTTAAAGCAGCCAGTTACGGGGGTGAATAAAAAATACGAACATGTGAAAATTTTTAAATATAATATTTCTTGCTCAAAATCGGTACATAGCCGTAAAATTGTTATTAGAAACATAATTTCTTAGTAACATTTTTCGAAATTTTCACCAATTGACCCATTTTTGAATATTTTTTACAAAATAACGAATTTGACAATTGACATACATTATCTGTCAAATATGACTTGTCGTATTTTAAGTTATTCCAGAAGCAAAATGATTGCCATCAAAAGTTTTTTTGTAACTGCAATATTTAAAAAATTTCATATGGTTCCAACCTTATGGGACATTGTATATATATATATATATATATATATATATATATATATATATATATATATATATATATATATATATATATATATATATATATATATATATAAATATACTTCAATTTAATTTCTTGGGAGTTTTGGTTCACATTTATTTTAAATTAAAACGTTATTTTTAATTTTTCATAGTTTAATTAAAAACGTTTTGCTAAAAGTTCATCAGTGTTTATAATTAAAATTAAATGGCAGTGGTTACTTATAATTATTACGTTTTTCTTTTGTGTATTACATAAAATGACTTTAAATTTTACAATAATAAATTATGTTTTTGGCTTACCCTAGAAGGAAAATCGTCCATTATTAAAAAAACATCACAACACCTATACAAATTCGTCTACAAACATTTTAAAATCTTCAAATACAATTAAAATATTTATTTATACGAAAACCGGGTTTTTCCGAATTGAAAAGATAAGAGCCAAAAATTTTTTTTTAAATTTACAATTAATGTAAAAATTTTAAAAATATAAAGGAATATTTTTGTTTTTATTTACCGAAGATTAAATATGAAAATAGGTTTTTTTAAGGAAAGTTATTATATTATTTGAGTGGGAGGGAGAAAATTATTTTGCAGATACGATAAAACTGAAAATTAATTAATGACGTTGTAATATTGGGAAATCTGTTTATATTTGGTTTCATGTTTTTTAATGAAAAGCATTTTTAGAAATTTTTTTTTTTCTGATTTGGTTCTGTTTTTAAAATTTTTGTGTCCTGATAATTAAAAGAATGCTTTGCTTCATTTTCGTGTTTAGTTAAAGCTATTTTAGTTTTCTTGTCATATTTATGCCCATTTAATCGATTTTGTGTTGTTTAATAACACAGACGCGTTGCATTGAATTTAGTAGATAATATATTTTTGGCGTTTAGGGGTTTTAGTTTTAGTGGCAAAAACTATTTTTAGTATTGTGTTTTTTTTTATTTTTAAACCCAACCCAATTGGGATGGATAAAAAATTTTTTTATCTTTTGTATTATTAGGTTTTAATTGTTATTAAAGATAATTAATTTTTTTTGGTTTTATTTTTGATGAGAATATCTTTAGCTTTGTTGATTCCTGTTTATCTTTTGCTCAGTTTTATGTTTTCCCGACTACCACAGATTTTTTTGATATTAGTTGTGAAAAATAAAATATATCCGACCAGTTTTTTTTTGTATAATTTGTTTTATTATTGTTTTTTTTGGAAAGCATAACTGAAAGTATTTTACCGTTGTCTAACTCTATGGTGAATTTAAGTTTTTCGCGAAAGGCGTTAAAACAGTTAAAACTTAAATTCACCATAGAGTTAGAAAACGACAGTAAAATAAACTTTCTAGATATGACATTACACAACAAAAACAATAATATTAAAACAGAATGTTATACAAAAAAAACCTGGTCTGGACGATATATTAATTATTTTTCACAACATCCAATATCGCAAAAAAAATCTGTGGTAGTCGGCCTTGCCGACAGTGCTATAAAACTGAGCAGCTTGGAATACCAACCTAAGGCTATCAACAAAGCTAAAGATATTCTTATCAAAAATAGCTACCCAAAAAAATTAATTAATATCATCTTTAATAACAGATTGCAAAAAACAAATAACCCTAACCTAAATACAAAAGATAAAAACTCAATTAAATATTTATCCCTCCCATACTTTCAGGGACTCTCGGAGAGTTTACAAACAACCCTAAAAAAACATGATATCGCCGTGTGTCATAAAAGCCACAATATTTCTCCAAAAAAATTTTTTACACACAAAAACTAAAACCCCTAAACACCAAAAAACTCATACTATCTACCAAATTCCATGCAACGAATGCCCTACAGGTCTGGAAACGAAACCACCGACCATAGGAAATACGTGTATTCAAGCCCTTCTACCAACGCTATGTTCTCTCCTACAATTCCCCTCGCAACGAGCGGCCGAACTTGTCCGACTTTCCGCCGTATCAAGCATTGATCATCGATCGATTTATTTATTTTTAGACTGTTTTTAGGGAATAAATATTATTTTTCATTTTTATAGAATTATTATTAATTTTATTTGTAGAATCTTTGTTTAATTTATTTATGACCGAATACCAGATTTCGCTCATGGCAACAAAAAACTTATGAAAACAAATAATTCCACACAGAATATGGATATCGTAATTTTGCCTACTTGTTTCCAAGCGTGGTACCTTCCTCCAGGAGGGGTAAACTGATCCGATTGTCCCGAGCCGAACGAGATAGGACGCTATCGCCTTTCGTCGGACGGCGATACGGTTGAGCCCGAACAAACGCACACCCCACCTCGAATATTGCCTATGCTTTAACATACTATGTAATTTCCTATGGTCGGTGGGTTCGTTTCCAGACCTGTATATTGGCCAAACAACACAATATCTCAAAAATCGATTAAATGGGCATAAATATGACAAGAAAAATAAAACAGCTTTAACTAAACACGAAAATGAAGCAAAGCATACTTTTAATTATCAGGACATTTTAAAAACAGAACCAAATCAGAAAAAAAGAGAATTTCTAGAAATGCTTTTCATTAAAAAACATGAAAACTCTATAAATGATAAAACAGATATTAAAAACCTAAGCCAATATTACTACAACGTCATTAATTAATTTCAGTTTTATCGTATCATGCAAAATTATTTTTCTCACTCTCCTTACACTCATATAATATAATAACTTTTCTTAAAAAAAAAAATTTTCATATTTAATCTTCGTAGCTAAATAAAAACAACAAATACTATCCTTTATATTTTATAAAACTGTTTTTAACATTAATTGTAAATTTAAAAAAATGTTTTGGACTCTTATCTTGTCTCAGGATTCGGAAGGAACTGCTTACGGCCGTTTCAGTATAAATAAATATTTTAAATGTGCATGTCCTGAAGCTTTTAAAATGTTTGTAGACGTATGTGTGTATAGGTGTTTTGATGTTTTTTTATTAATAATGGACAGATTTCCTTCTAGGGTAAGCCAAAAACATAATTTATTATTGTAAAATTGTAAAGTCATTTTATGTAATACACAAAAGAAAAACGTAATAATAGTAACCACTGCCATATTAATTTTAGATGTATAAACACTAATGAAGGCTTTTGTCGCAGGCATATTAAATAATCCGGCTTTTTGCAAAAAGACTAGGTGTTTTACAACGAGCCTGGCTAGTTTCAGGCGTTTTGCAAAATGACTAACCAGAGCTAGGCGGATTAAATAGTAATTAAATTCCTTTTGAGAATGACAAAACATTTAGTAATTTTGAATAATTTGTCTTTCTCAAGATTTAAGTTGGAATAAACAATTTATCAGCTGTATTATTTTTTACTGAAATTGATATTGTCCTCAAAAGTAGGGTCATCGGTGATTTCTTCATTCTTTTTTACTTTAAAAAGGTAATAAAACAGAAACAAGTGTCTTGGTTAATCTCGCACAATAACAAATATATAGATATGCAAAGAAATATCTTAATTTAATTTTTCTAGGTGAAAACCGTGCGTCGGACTAAATAAATTATGAGCAGATTTGGCTTCTTGATTTTTTTTTAGTCCGACGCCGACGCACGGTTTTCACTTAGAAAAACTAAATCAAGATATTTTCTAGTAGTGAATACATGAGAGTGACTCCTCCTCCTCCTCTTCAATCACATTCTAACCGCCCCTCTTCAATCACATTCTAAGCGCTCCTCCTTTTCATTCACATTCTAACCACCTCCTCTTTCATTC
>JAHBCN010010647.1:0-30000 GCA_019359885.1 Listronotus oregonensis | reverse complement strand
GATAGTTTATGACAATTGTCAACTGACCGATATGCTTAGAGTAATTTTGAATTTGTAAAGTTTGTTTTTAAGTATTTTAAATTCTTTTTTTTTAACATTATAAATTAGGTAATATTTTTAGACATTTAAAAGAATTATGCGAATAAATGTCGGTATAATGTACCGGGTGTCCCAATAAGAAGGGACGCCGGCTGTATCTCAGAAAATATTTATCACACAGCGTTTACAGGCTATTTATAGTAAAACATTTTTAAATTTGTGTTTTTTTTTTGGCTACACCAAGAAGTTAATAGAAAAATATACTTTCTTTTCTTTATTCCTGACCTTAGAAACTAGTTTATTGCCTATAAAAATTACAAATAAAAGGTTAGTAATACAATAAACGCTAACTTGTAAATTGTGCTGTGCAGAAAAACCTTAAGTGTTATATTGCGTATTGTTTTGGTTTTTATAGAAAAAGTAATTTAATCTGGGGTCTTGCAAAGTGTTGCAAAAGAGTTAAAGTTTGAAAATTTTTTTTAAACGATATCCACATGCCAAGCCAAAACATTCTTTTTTTTTCAGTACTATTTAGAGAACGCGGTAGAAAAACCCCCATTAATGTCATTTCCCAAGTTTTTTCAATATATGTACGGTTTGTAAACATTACTTGAGCCATATCCCCAAAGGTAATGTACTATAATAACTTTTTAAAAAAATAAATTTAAAATATTTCACGTGAAAATTAACTAGTTTAAAGTTACTACCATGTAACTATTAATACTTTTTTTAATTGTTGTGACAGCCCACAAAAATTTTTTAAAAGAGCCTAAGTACACTTAGAGCATGTACTACTGGAAAAGGTGCTTAATACGCTGAAATTGGAAAATGGATGGCGAAAGGATGCAAAATTTCTATCTCTCTCGCACCCTTTCACGTGGTTGGTTGGCTTTAAAAAATGGTAAATCGTGCCAGAACTATATTCCCCTTTAAATTTAAATCCAAAAGGGACGGCACTCTTTAGATAACGCGGTAATGCGGACGTTATATAAGTATCTACGACCTTTGAACCCCCCCATTAACGTTTATTTAAACCATCCAGACGAAACTTAAAGTTTAACGTGGTTTTCCAATTATACCCGATGGCACAAATTTTCACTGGCGATCACCATCCTAAATATCCGGGTCCGGCGTTAATTAACTTCGCTAATCTAACCCCTTTAAGATGTTAATTTCAGCGTTCTGCACTTAATTATTTAGTCTCAAATTGAGAACATTTGTAATTATCAAATATTTAAAAAAAATATTTTTAGAAAGGTAAGTAGATATTTAATTATACCTGAAAATGTTTAAAATAAATACGAATTATAAATCTCCCACGCAAAATTTATAAAATAAATTGTGGGTTAGTGAACACTAAGTGTTACTATTGGCAGTTTACGACAGAATATGTCTTAAAAAATACATAAATTTTAATGTGCAAATAAGACCAGGAAAAACCCCTTTAATAATCTAAAAGTACATAAGTATTTTAATTTTTTTTAAATAACATTATATTTTAAATCCCATTTTTCTGGTTAAAATAAATTGCTAGTCTGGCCCTTTTAAATTTTCAAAAAAATATATCCTGTCATTAGTTAAATTACAGTGACATAGTTTTTTGATCGGGAAAAATATAATTTATGTGTCGATATTAATTTTTATAACCGTTTTAAGCAAAAAGGTGATTAAATTATATATATATATATATATATATATAATAACAAATAGGTAGAGTTTCTTTGGGCATATAGGCTCCTTAATGAACTAAAAAAAAAAGATTAAAAGTCTTGTTAAATATGACTACTAAGCTTGGTTGGTTTAAAAATTACGAAGGCCTCCAAGTGAATGGATAACCCGGTCTAACAGGACTTTTAATCTTTTTATTTTTAGTTCATTAAGGGCCTATACCCCAAACTACCTATTTGTTTATTATTTATAACCCAAGAAATTAAATTTTATTTATATATATATATATATATATATATATATATATATATATATATATATATATATATATATATATATATATATATATATATATATATATTATATATATATATATATATATATATATATATATATATATATATATATAAAATTTGGGCCTTTGATAGTTTAAACAATTGTCAACTGACCGATATGCTTAGAGAAATTTTTGAATTTGTAAAGTTTGTTTTAAGTATTTTAAATTCTTTTTTTTTAACATTATAAATTAGGTAATATTTTTAGACATTTAAAAGAATTATGCGAATAAATGTCGGTATAATGTACCGGGTGTCCCAATAAGAAGGGACGCCGGCTGTATCTCAGAAAATATTTATCACACAGCGTTGGGAAAAAAATATTTTTAGTAAAAGTTGTCAAGAGAAATAGCTGGAAAGTCAAGGATAATCTGAAACTTTTTGTTTGACAATTTTTGCTATATCTCTAAAAATAAGGTGGTGGGGGGTATTTAAAGGTTTCCGTAAAACACATCCTGTATCTTCGAAACGGCTTAGCCGATTTTAACAAACTTGGGCTAGTTTAAAAGGACTATTCTTGGGCTATAAATCTTAAAATATTTGAAGACTTGTTAGTTTCACATGTTGCCGCTAGAGGGCTTTTTTCGACATTCCGACAGAAGTGGTTAATTTTCTCAAAAAAATTAAATGCATTGGTATATTTTTTCTTAATGAAAAAGTAGCTAAATAATGCTTAAACATGCTCGCAAAAACCGCATCTCGATATCTTGTTCCTTTTTCCCCCAAATTTAGACCAAAAAAATTTTTTATACGTCAATATCTTAAAAACTATAAAAGCTAAAAAAATTTATAAAACATAAAATTGTGTATTTTACAGAAACCTTTAAGTAAGGTTAAATAATCTTTTATTTAAATGCAGTACTTTACGGTTATAAAAAAAACCCGAATTCTAGGGGTATACCTTGAAAAAATCCTGAAAATAATTTTTTGATTATAACGTAAAGTTTTTGCATTTAATCAAAAATATTTTATAACCCTTAAAACTAAAGGTTGTGTAAAAATACATTTCTTGTAGCTTTTATAGTTTTGAAAATATTGACGTATACAATTTTTTTTTCCCCTAAATTTTAGATAAGAAAACAAGATATCGAGACGCATTTACGATTTTGTTTAGACATTGTTAGCTGCTTTTAAAAAAAATTTTCAGTGACAAAATTTAAAAAAAAGTAATCATTTCTGTCGAAATGTCATAAAAAGGGCCCTCTAGAACCACATTAAAAATAACAAACTTCAAATATTATAACATTTATGGCCCAAGAAAAACTCTTGTCAACTGGCCCAAATTGTTAAAATCGGCTCAGCCTTTCGAAGATACAGGGTGTGTTTACGGAAACGTTTGATGCCCCCACCCTTTATACAGATATATAACAAGTTGTCAAACAAAAAAAGTTTCCCTTATCCTCGACTTAAAAGATAGGTTTTTTTTGTTAGGTTAATATAACCCCAAAAATTCCAAAACATCACTTTTTTTTGATTCAGGCCATTTTGAAACTTGAAAATAATTTCCAGCTATTTCTCTTGACCACTAAAAATGTTTTTCCCAACGCTTACGAAAAATTTTCTGAGGCAAACCGGGGTCCTTTTATTTCATTAATAAAACTATAGGTGCCAATGTCAAGAAAAGTGTTTCCTGCGAAATATGGTTAAATTATATGGAAATAATTCTTTTTTAAGTTTAAATTTAATAAAAAAAAAAAAAAAACTATGGTGTACTCAGAAATAACTTTAAATAAGTTGTTCCTGTTAAATATTTACCTTAAAGATGATTTTTCAACAACGTAGACAAATTGTTAATTAATAAAGTTGTTTCGAAATTTCGTTTTCACTGTAGATTTAAAAATGTTTATATAATTGTCGTAAAAATGTTTCGCTTTGTGGAGCCCTTCTTATATACATACTTAACAAGATAATGCCATTAAAATTTAAAAAAATAATTATTTGATAATAATTATCTTAAAACTTTGACAAAAATTAAAAAATCAGCTATAGAATGATTATAAACAAAAGATTTTTTTTAAATTTTTTATAAGTAATCCTGTTAAGTATGTTTTATGATTTCACAAAGCAAAAAATTATGACAATTATTTAATTTTTTTTTTTAATGTATAATGAAATTTGAAATTTTGAGATAATTTTGTTAATTTCAATTGTCTAACTTGTTGAAAAATGAAAAAGTTAAAAAGCGGGAATAAATTCTTGCAATACCCCCTAATATTTTAAAAAATTTTAATTAATATTTAATACCTTAAAAAGAATTATTTAGTGTGACGTACTCGGTTTTGACTTCGAGGGGCTACCAAAAATTCGCACGAAGACCCATTTTCAACGTTAAATTAAAATTATAAAAAAGGAGATACAGTTTCAGGAGTCAGTCTTTTTTTAATTCCTCCTCTTCAAGTATCTTTTCTGCAATTTTTCGCTATCACTTATGGTTTTTGAGTTATGATCAAAAAACAAAATAACTCCTTTTTTCGTTTTTATTTATAAAAATTGCAATTTTTTTTGGCAGAAAAAATATTTTCGCAGGAAACAAACTTCATGACTAGACTATAATTAAATATTTCCATGTTAGCTTTAAAAAATCTTACAGTAGCTGAGTAAAATAAGGGAAAATATTTTGGGTTTATCTCCGAATTTTTTTGGGTTTTATCTTAAGTTAAAATTTTATTTTACTTTCCCTTGAACTCATTTAGCTTAACAAAATTTAGGCAAAACCACACAAATAACAGTTTCACCTTTCCTTGGGATTAAATTGTAACCGGCATAACATTTGTTTTAGAGTGAGGTCGCAGCAAACCGTTGGGATTTGGTTTCGTTTACTTTCTAACTTCGCAAAGACAAAAAAAAAGTCTTCGGTAAATTATAACATGCCAACTTTATACTCAGGAAATATCTGTGATAGGGTGGTTTATGGTTTAATGTTTACTTTTGCTTTTAGATTAAAACTTATACTAGAGGTATATCATATCTTAAAAAGATTAAAAGTAGTAAGTTATTAAATTTAAAATGTCCTTTTTTTTTTTTGGACCACCCTCAAACTTAACTTTTTAATAACACAAGTCAAAAAAAATTTAATTTTTATAGCTTTGGGATTCAATGGTTTTTTTGGGAAGTATTTTAGGTCAAAATCCGAAAATGATAGCTAATTACGTAACACGTACAGCTTTTTATTATAAGGTGACGATATATTTTACAATCTAATATATTTATTCAATATAAACATATAAAACAGGTGAAATCTTGAAAAAAATATTACTGAAGATTGGTTGTTATGTGAATAAAAAATATATTGCACGAGATATGATACAGCCCAAAATGGTTCACTTTTTTTTTTTGTGTTCTAAGCATCATCCTTTTTTAAACTAACAGTTGTCGCCCAACATAGATGGTTTTATCCCTTGATATCCTGGTAAACTTCTCGTTCGTCACTGAAACCAAATTTTACAGAAAAAAATCAAATAAAAAAATGTTTTTTAAAAGGGCATGCGACACTCTAGTAATTCTGGTTTCATCAGTTCATCTATGAGGCTTTTATAGTCTTCATCATTCTTATTGTCCAAAAAATCGTTTCACTTCACTACAAAACACGTGAGATGAAGATCATCTAGGAGCTTTCTTATCTGATGTCAATATGCCTTCTTTTAATTTTGCATCCAGATGAAATATTTCTCTTAGGTATTTGGAAAACATTACCTTCTTTCCCCCAAGGGGCTTTGACTGTTTTTTATTAGTCCAAGCAATATGGAGGCAGTAGCAGCACCTTTTCTGGGTTAACAAGGAGGGTATATTTAATGTTTGAAGTACCAGGTTCAAAAAAGTTCTATGAGACCAATCATTTTTACGGTAGTGTTCTTTTGTTGCTCAGATACAGAAAACAGCAATACTTTGTAAAACCCTCTTGAAATCCTAGAAATACCTATGACTTTTAAATCTCACAAATATCTCACTGATCTTTCCCTATTTAACGATTAAAATGTTTGCTAAGTTGTCATAGGTTTCTTTCATTGTCGGAATGGACTAAAAAAATAGATGGTCTTTGTTTCATATGAAGCAGGACTGCTTTAGGCATATTTCGACAAATCTGAATAAACGTCATTTGGATCATTTTCCATATTAAGTTCATTCATTAAATCATCAATATCACAACAGACACATAGCGACCCTTTCATTTAAAAAAAAAATTGACAAGTTACATTTCGTTTTCGCTAAAGTAAAACAATTGCTTTTTATCTAACAAGTTCCACTGTTAAAGTCTGGAACTAAGTTCCGATTTTGATTTAAATTCTGGTCACGTACCAAGTTTTAATTCATTCTGAAAATAAGTGAGTTCACTGGTAGTTGGTAAAAATCTTAGGTCACAACCGATGTTCTCAAAAGTTGTAAAAACAGATTCTGATGAAGAATTAGAATCACTGGGAAACACAAATTTTAGGTTTAAGGCGCTATCGTCCCCCCCAAATTCCTGGAATTTAGGAACTGCCTTAGCGCAGAAGGCAATTTGGATATTCTATTTTGTCTATGCTGTTTGTGATGCAAAAGTGCAATCACTTACATGGTCGTAGGTTCTCTCCCACCACAGGAACGCAAACATTTTTTTTTGCAAAAACATCCACTGCACTAAACACGAGACAACTCACACAACATGCATAAGGAGCCCAACTTTTATCTTGATTCCCAATTTGGCACTTAAAATATATAAAATTGGCTTTTCAACTTTCTCAGATATAGATCTACTTGGGACTTTTTTTAATATATCATCCACAAAATCAAAACTTATCGCTGGATTTTGCAACATCGACGACTAGAACTTGCCATTTTTTATCAAAATCGACTTAAACACTTGACTGATTAACGAAACGAAACCAACTAAATAAACTGCAGAAAACAATAAAACTCTTAAAAGGGTTTTTACAATATTGTAAAATAACCCCTCTGCATTCTTGTTGTACTTTACGGTCCTAAGGCAGGTAAAATGATTCAAAGATCCTTATTTTTAAAAGAGAAGCATGTACTTAAAATGGGACCTGATGGGCATTTCTGGAAAAAAAATCTTTTAATAACTTTCTACATGAAACAAAAAAAAAGCATTTTCTTCTCCCTCAATGTTAAAAAAAATATGTTGACTTGTGTAATTGTTTATTACGAGCAATAAAATGGAGTAGTATATCTATAATTTAAAATTACCAAAATGGCCACTTTTCTTTAAAATATTTAAATTTATTCATATTTTTAAAACAATATATTGAGGGTGGTTTAAAAATATGATGCCAATAAAAAGATAACCACTTCTTTTTTCTACATTTCTGAATTATTTTTTAAAATTTTAGGTGAATTTTGTTACATTCAAATTGTTTTCTTTTTCTCCTTATTTTAATTACTTATCCCAGAAATGTGTTTTTAATGCATAAACGGCTAAAGTATGTGCATTACATTGTCTTTATCTTAATCTGAATCTTATCTGCTTATTATAATGAATTCTAGTTTACCAAAAGCTTTGTTTTAACTCTTTTGTTATCTACATTTTTCTTTTTAAATTTTTTATTATAATTAATTTAACTATTTCGTAAAATTTAAAAAAAGTATAATATTTAATATTTTGGTTGTCTTCTCGTTTTTAAAACTGACAAAAATGCATTTTTTCAAAAAATGTATTTGCCATAATAATAAAGACATTTTTTCTTATTTTTATTAAAAATACCTGATTCAAATTCGTTAAAAAAATTATGCCAACAAACTATTATTCTAAAGTAGTAAATGTTGGAGAAGGTTTTCTTAGCAGTAGTTGGGAAAAAATAAAAAAATATACAACAATTATTTTAAGTATTATTTGCTTAAAATTAATTCTAGCAGTGAAATAATGCTTGTTTAAACATGAATTAATTTTGTTAAAATATTGTTTACCATATTGACTATTTAATATGGCAGACCCAGAGGTTATATTCTTAATTTTGTTTTATTATTTAATATTTATTTATTTATTTTATATTTTTAACAGACCCATAAATTAATTATTATCTTTAAATAAGTAGATACTTGTTTCTAGTCAGACGGCAGTGCACTAGACGAAGTTTTGGCCTAGTACACAAGTGTGTTTTCCCCCCTATCACAACTTCGTTCTAGATTAAGGTAAGAGATTCGATATGTAATTTCACATAAATATTCTAGTTACCCATGAGACAATTGAGAAAGATATGTCCGTTGGTTTTAAGATATTCTTTTTGAAAATCGCCCTTTTTACTACTGACTTACTAAATCACCGACTAACTAACTCATTAAAATTATAAGGTACTTTTAAAGAAAGTAAAACCTTGAAATTTGGTATGTAATAGGCTTAAGGACACAAGTAAAGGAAAAATTTTAAAAACTGCACATTTTTACTCGAAACGCCCTGAAACAGTATCGTATATTTAGAAATTTGCAATATAACCGAACCTAAGGTTCTAAGGTCATAATTATCTTAGAATTTAAAATGCAGGCTTGTTAGACCCTAAACCAGGCGCGATTTAAGGAAATTTAAATAAGTAATTTTCGTACTTTATATTCTAAAGGTTAGGTTTTACCTATAGGCAAGGTAAACTCAAAAAAAAAGAAGATCCTATTAAAAATACTTGTGTGAAATAAGGGACAAGTTCCTATCTAATAGTTTCGGCCTCTTAAATTACTGGGATCTTAAATTGGACCAAGTTCTGTACCCAATTTTGTTTTACTTATTTTAACTTGGCAAGCTTTTTTCCGATCTGTCTGTATTAATAAAAAAAAGCTGTCTTTAATAATAATAAGAAGCATTTATAATTAATCAGGATCAGAAAAACACTGGCCAAATAAAAAGGAGTGAAACAAAATTGTAGATAGAACTTTATCTAATTTAAGATCTCAGTACTTTAGGAAAATGAGATTTTTGGATAGGAACTAAGCCCTTATTTTATATAAAACTTTTGTGTTTTATTGAGTTTTAGTTTACTTACTAGGTTAATTTTAAATTTAGATTATGTGGAAAGAATTAGGAAGACATGCAAAACAATATGTGACATGTCAGTAAAGCATATATTACATAGAATACGATGGTTCATACAAATATAAAACTTTTTATAAAAAATAACCAAAGTTATCTGACCTATGGTTTTATCAGAAGCAAAATCTATTAAGGTTTTATTAAAGTAAACCTTGTAGTTGACTACATCACTAATTTTCATTCCTTCTTGCATAGACACTTAAAAAAATTTAAATAGAAATTCATATTTTTTAAGCCAGTTTTCTTAAGTTATAAAATTTTACAATTAAATATGCACGAAGAATAAAAATAAGGTGGAAATCCAAAGACCTAACTTTTTATCCAATTAGAAACTTTTAAAAATCTGGCCTGCTTGTTTTCACAACTAGGTCAATTTCCGATTTCATTAAAAAGTTTTTTTACCGTTACTTTTTTCTTTTTACCCATCTTAAACAAGAATAAAGAAGAGGGACCTTAAAGGTGACACAAACTTTTTATGCTTTGTAATATTAATCCCATATTACAAAAAACATGTTTGCCCAAGACTTAAATGGGGCTTATTAAAATATGGCCTATTTTTATTATTAAAATGTCGGCCCTGTGCTAGTGGTATCAAATTTTATTTACAACCGTATATGGAATATTTACATAACTAAGTTCAGTTGAAGTTCAAATGTGTTATGTTACCTACGTCTATCTCCTATTCTTTCTTCTGGCTCTTAGTTTTCGGCATCTAAAATTTAATTAATCGCAGCATTTTTAGGTATTGCTGTCAAAACAACGACCTATTTTCACAGAAAAAGATATTTAAACTATTAATTTTGTTATCTATATTAGCGAATGAAAACAAAAAACAATAACAAACTATATATTTCAAGCCTTTGTATAGAAATGTATTATTTAACTCAATTTATTAAATGCCATTATGCATATTTTTAGCCTAGTGGCACCAGCGGCGGCGTCTTCGATGCTGATTTCTTAGTCGATAGAACTATTTATTGTTGAATAGTTAGTAAACCTAAGACACTTTAAAAAATCACCGATGAATGAGACGTGTAAACTATATTTATTCATATTTAAACCAAGAAAAAAACCAGTCATAAAATTTTCGGTAGCTGACACGCCTCATTATTTACCATTCAAACCCTTATTACCGCCGGAAGAACGATCAAAAATTTTTGTCAGGTTAAAATAATAATGACTGATTTGTTTTAAATACTTAAAAATGTGTAAGCACAAATTTTTAAGTATTTTATTTAACAAAATAATTTATTGCCAAAAATTGCTTTGTTTTAGAAAAATGCCTATATTCAGGTAACTTTTTGATTAACTCATTGAACATAAAGAATGGATCTTGAAGAAGCTTTAAAAAGCCCGGCCAAAAAAAGGTTTTATGAAATATTTACTTAGATTATTTTATGGGTTTTTTGCTATCGTCCGAATTGGAAGATTTATGAGTGGTTTTTTTTGGTTTTAAATATGAATAAATGCACTTTAGATACTACTGCAACAGTTTTATGTTTGCTTTTCATTAAATTGTCCACATTAATTAAAACGTATTTTCTTAGTTTAAAAACATGGCTGTTTGTTCAGAAAAACCAGTGATTAAATTGTGCCCAATTGGCTGACTTCGTGTCTTATTCCCACTAACTTAAACTAAAATACTATTGCTATTAACGTTTCTTTCGAGATGCAAATATTTTTAAAATATATTTAACCAGTGTTTTATTAATATTTATTTTTAAATATAAAATTTCTCCCGAATTTTTTTCTACTAAAGTAGGTCTGTTTGAAATCTTTAAAACCTAAAAAAGTTTTTTTTTAAATAAATTTAAAGTAAATGGTGATTTTTTCCTTAGATAACGATTTAATTTAATCGACAAAAAGTTTAATTGGCGCCTTCTTTAAAAATCTTATTTTGACCTCAAAAATATATTGGTTTCTTATAATCTACGTTTTTCTTCAGGTAAATCATCGGTTGCTTTGTTTTAAAATTTCGGTTTCTTTGAATTTTGAGCACTGTTTTCACACGCTGTAGGTGCCTATAAGGTAGACAGTTTTTTTTGTTTTTAAAATTCACCAAAGTATGCCATAAACATTTCTAAATTTAAACTTTTAATTTATTTTTTCTTTACACCATGTCTGTAGGTTTCAGTTTGATTAAGATATTGAGTCTGTTGTGTGTGATTCGGATTATACGTTAAACTGTTCTGTCTCAGTGACATTACCGAGACGTTAATGTTGTCTAAAAGGTACCGTGAAATGGAATATTTGCATGTTTTGGTACATCGTTAATGGTACCGGGAAAAAATGGGTTGAAAATCGAAATACTTAAAACGCACAGTAACTGGGAAAACTTTGGCTTTATACAAGCTTCGGTAGTCATACTGATAAAAAAACAAACCCTGTGCTGCTTCATTCGCAACTTCTCGTATTTCAGAAGAGATGCATTAATTTTTTGCCCAAATAATTTTAAATTTTTTATTTTCTTACGTGGAGAAAAAAATGACAATAACTAACAAGCGTATTTCAGTTGAAATGGATTAATACCCCAGTAACATAAAAAACATACGAACTTTTTAAAAAAACACCGTGGCATGATGGGCTTAGTTGTGGTTAGTTGTGGTTATATTTAACGTAAGAATAAATAATAATTTTTATGTATAGTATAGATTATATACTATTTCAAACTATTTTTGTTCAATACAATTAAGATTGTTTGCTTTGAAAAATTTCTTTACTTAATATATAGTAAAAATATTTGTTACAGTTTTATTTCAAACCGTTTTTTTTTTAAATATGAGTAATGTTTATTTAGTTTTCGCTAAAATATCTAAATGTGTTAACCATTATATAAACATATTAACAAAAATAAAATGCTTACATATTTTAAATTATTATTTAGATTTCTAATGTTAAAAAGAACATTTAAAAGTAAAATAAAAACTTATTATAGGTAGCATTACCCTTCAAGATTGTTAAATATCTAGTTATAATATGGGTATATTTTTCATATGTTTATTATAGATCGGTTTAAAGTGGGTTTACGTTATTAAAAAAACGCAAACCTAATAAATTCTAGTGTTTTGGCACTAATGTAATGTAATGGACTTCTAATGCATTTTTTAATTATTTAAGAAAAATGAAATAAAACATCCTTTAAAATATAAAGTTTTTAGTGTGTGCATAATCAATCTTAAAAATCTTTAAAATCTTTTCTGGGCTTTTAGTAACAGTTAAAAACGTTTATTAATAGAAGTTTTAGTGATATGAATCCTTAAGGAAATAATCTGTAAATAGATATAAATAAATAAAAATTAATAGTGTTGTGATTTGATAATCAACTAAAAAAAACATAATGTAAAATAGTTCATATAAATTGTTCCATTATACATCTAAATACCTCTCTCCCTTGTTTTTTAACAGAGTGGAAAAATAATTTAGAATATAATAAAAGATCTCGTTTATGCTTTTACTTAATCGAAATTAATGATATATTGCAAACTCTTAGTATTTGACAGCTTATTAATAACTGATTAATCAATGAAATTTTAAAGTTTAATTTCAAACCAGCTTGCATAAGACAATATCTTGTAACGTTAGTTTTTTTAATTTTAAGCTTGCTTGCAAATCGACCCTATTTTTGCACCATTTTATATTGTAAATTACGTTGAGAACCATAAAAATTAATTGGTTTATACTTTTTAGTTACATATGTCTTATTGACAAAGTTAAAGGTACGCCTGCGTAATATTATTCGAAACAAATCGTCTAGTATTTTAAACCTATTTTTAGAACGTCACTTAACATAATGTCCGTAAACTTTTGAAAAAAAGCATCAAAAACAACTCTTACTTATGTAGTAGCACTCGCACCTTTAAAGATAGCACAATGTAATAATTATGAATGTCATTAGGATTATTAAAATCAGTATCACCTGTAGCTATTAAACTTTAGTCCTTATATCCTATAGGTAAGTTATTATATTGCTAACATAACTTCATGTACCTTGTCTTTTTATGGCAGCAGATAGAAATTTACCGTGTTATTATATTTAAAAGATTTTTGAACTATGCATCAATAAAATGAAAAATATTAATATTCTGACGAATACATTTCCATTCCTGGTTTTTATTAAAAAGCAGTGATAAAAATAACAAGTATTTAGTTTGCCAGAAATTTTTTTTTTTAAGTAACTTTGAATTTTGTCTTTAAAAAAAATTTAAAGTTTAAGAAGGTATCCATATCTGTACATTTTTATAAATTTTTTTTGTAAAATAATAAAAAAATAAAATCCCATTTCCCAATAACATATCAATTTTTCAAGTTTATTATATATTCATGCAGTTTGAATAGGATTGTAAAAAACATTTTTTATGAATTAATTTGATTTGATTTGATTTAATTTAATAAACACCTATGTTTTCTTAGGCATATACAATTAGGTTTATTCAATTAATAGGCAAAATTTAAGTGTTTTTGTTATTAGGTTGAGAACTTCAAGTTATGGTTCCAATTAATGTTTTTAATTTGCATTATAAATGTAAACTTGATTAAAACTAAATTTAACCGCAATTATTGTATTTAAAGGTTAAAGTTTTGTGTATGATTAATAACACCCATTGTTTTTTTTTTTGTCTTTTGTTAATAAATTTTAATAACAGGGAAATTTGGGACTATTTAATACTAATAAGTAATGATTTATTAAAAAAAAAATTCCTAAAGCCTAAATACAATGCTTATGAGAAATCAATTTATTAATATTTTAAACGATAAACCTGCCTGCCGCAATGCTATAAAATATATGTCTTCGAAGATCTCGGTTTAAAGTCGCCAATAAGCAGCACAATATCAGAGACAAACAACGAGACGGCAAAAAATTAAATAAATTTCCGAGAAAGACCTTTACTTTCGCTGTTTGAAACGAACCAGATGGCCCCGAGCAATCCTCGGCTTTGCCCGCAAATTCAAATTTAATTCTATTCTTTTTTGTTTTATTAAAAGGAGGTGGGTAAAATCAAATTTTTCCTTAAATCAAAAAAATTTTTTAAGTTTGATTTGGGGCCATTTTTACATTTATATTAAGTTGAATATATTTCTATAAAAATTGATAACAAAATTTTGTATTGAAAAAAATTTCAAACTTAGCACATTTATTTTTTATTCATTTTAAGTCCCTCTTTTAATTCGAAATTTATTTAGACCCGTGACCAAATAAATTACCATTGTATTTTTAATTTTACTTGTTCAAGTATTAAAAATTTAATTAATTTAATTTACGAAAAATTGCCTAACAAATTTTCAAAATAAGTTTAAAAAAAAAATGTAATTCAATAAAATGTCTTTAAAGTTTTTTTTGATCCTTTTTATTTTTTATCTATTTTGTAAATTAAATCAATCTTAAACTTAATATAAAAAATTATAATAAAATATAAAGCACTTTAATTTTCAATTTTGATGAAAAAAAAGTGATCCCCACTCAGAGGTTCAAGAAAAAACTACATTTTTTGGTTTTAATACATTTTTACAGACAATGAAATTAAATATAAGGAAAAAATACAGGTAGTCATAATTCATCAAATTTACCATAAAGATAATCTTATAAGTTGTAACTTGATTAACTAGAAACAACAAATAATTTATTTATCCCAACCGATTATTATTTCAGACAGCCAGTTTTCATAAATGAAACAAAAAAAGGAAAATTAAATTATGACAAATAATAATATTCTTTATTAACAGTTAGAATATTTACAAATTAACTTCCGAAACATTAGAAAAACAACAAAAAAATGTATATATTTTACAATTAAACACCAATATATTATGAAAACATAAGGATCTCTCATGAATCCAACTAATTGCTGTATAATAATTTATTTTAAATGTTTTGCGATGTGAAATTCTTCAATGGACGGGAACCTCTCTTCGGGCATAGCAATTAAATCCAAATATGCCTCTTGGAAAACCCTACTATTCTTCTGTTTTTCAGAGATTGGGTACCTTCAATCCCAATTTTTCTTGCCAAATTTTTGAAAAAAAAAAAAAATTTAATGGTCCAAAAAATGTTTATTAAATTAAAAAACTTTGAAAAATAAAATGCATATGTAATGATTACCAATACTATTAATAAAATTTATAATATTTCTCAAAAGGATAATTAATTACCTTCCTAAATAATTTTATATAAAATAAATAAAAATAAAAAAATTAATATTCTAAAATAAATTACCTAGTTTTCTTAGGGCTTTTTGGAAACAAGAATTTAATAATCTCTTTTATTTTTGGTGATAACGGTAACATTTAATAAATATTCCTCCTGCATCAAGAAGAATATTATAACTGTAATTTTGCTTTTTTAAGTGTAATATATGTATAAGCATCTTAATTTAATTTTTTTATGTTTTAAATAAACAATAAAAACTTTCTTAATTCAACATTTAAAAGGTTAGTTTTAAATTGATACAAAACCTGATCAAAATAATTGCCTTTACCCCAAGACCCATTGAAAGATTATATTGGCGTTTCCGATTGATCTTAACTTTCCGAACAGTAAGCCCAATCTTGGTTTTTACTTTGATTAAGATTAGTAATCTTATCAATCGGGTTCAACGATCCCGTTTTCGAAAAGCCCTTTCATGTAGTTTGTAAGAAAGTTTTTATTTATCCCCTTTCTAGATTTCCAGAAAATGGTGCATCTTTAAGACCTCATACTCTTTAGCACCACAAACAAGGCCGTTATGCTCCCATATTGGCTTTAAAAATAGGGTGAATAGCAAGGGCTATCAAGTCTAGAACATAATTGGGAATTATTCTTGCGATTCACACTTCTCACGAACTCCTTTACTGTTGATTAAATTGTCTGTTAAAAGCACAAATCAAATATATACACTAATCCCTAATAAGGGCAATAATCAAAGTTAAAGTAAAAAAAATTTGGGTGGAAAATTATTAAAATCCCACAATAAATCACAAAAAGAAACAGTTCTCAAACAAAACGGCCATTTACAAAAATCAAACACAAAATCGATCGACCTCTCACTTTCCTGAACAGCGTTGTCACGTTAACTTTTTTATTCAGGTGTATCTTCTTCTTAATCTCCGTGTTCAAAAAAAAAAACGCCAAAGCTTAAAAGAATCAATCAACGGAGCCAGGAAAAAAGCATGACTCTCCTCTGATCGCTTTCCTGTGGTAAAAGACATACATATAGGAAGTTATGTAATCAAAAAGAGATAAAAAGCAATGGACAAATTTTAAGGACCAGTTACTCGTCTCGTTGTTGTCTCTGACAATATGTAAATGCATTTTTCCAAATTCATACCATACGTCAAACAACCTTTCAAGTATTGGTTAGTCTTATTGATTTTGTTACATAGTTTAGACATTAAAAAAACGCGGTAATTGACTTCTGCAGAACTATGCAGTTTTTTAATGTGGTAAGTGTAGTTTAAGGCATTTTAAAAGTTAAATTATTTAAATAAAAAATAAGTTAAATAAGTAACAAATTTAAAATATCGATCAGAAGGATTTTTTTATGTATTACTAGATTTAATAAAACCCAACCTTTTTTGGAAACTATTTCTTATTTATATTTTATATTTAAACAATTAGAATTATTTGTATAGCCTTAATACAATAAATTACATATGAAAAAAAAATGTGTAAAATGAAACGGACCTCTTGGGTTCTAAAACCGATGTCAAATTGTTGTTGAGTCAGTTGGTCCACTGTTTTTAAATCATCTGAAGGCAGGTTTAGGTCAAAGGATGTTTGTTTTGCCTACTTGAGTCAATCTTTCCTTTATGCGCACCAAATGATAAAAGAATTTTGTACCCTAGAAAAAATAATGTGGTTGGTAAAAGTTTTTAAAGTGGTCTGGCTTCTAAATAGAAAATACATATATGGGGATTTAGATGACTTAAGATGATGGTAATGAATTTCAGGTTAAGGTTTATCCCATATGATTTTTTTAAATTGTATTTTGTCATGGTGTCCATCCAAAAGCAGTCCTTATTAAAAGATCCAACTAAATGAGTATTTTATCTCCGGAATATTATATCCCCGAGTGTGCCATTATTATCAATAATTTTATTTTGCATTTTGTCGTAAAGACAAAAGAGAAGTAAATGTAGTTAAAAAAGATATTAAAAATAAGTAAACAAAAAAAAAACAACAAAGATACGTGACTCACATACACAAAAGATAGCTTTTCAATAGCTTTTGCATTTTTAGCATGTCTTAATTTTGAACTGTAAAATTTCAAAACTTTAGAGCTTATAAAGTTATAAAATATTTTTTCTTTGATCTTTAAAATACATTGTATATAATTTTTTATTTTATTTTTAATTGGAAAATATAGTTAACTTACATTTTTTGTACTACAGTATATAGGTTTGACTAAAAAAAAAATTAATAAAAATAAACTATTATATTTGCAAAATACTTAAATTTTGTAAAAAAAGACATTGTTAGTAATGATTAAACCATATTTTATAAAGCGGGGATACTTTTAAAAAGTTATTAAACTAGAGTTAAAACTTAAAAATGACCTATTTAAACGAAGCCATCCTGTATCCCATATCCTCCAAATTAATTAAAAGCTTTAATACCACATACAGATACAAGCATTATAACGACAAAACGTTATTGGATATTATGTTTATCCGTTTTTCCATACCCTCATTTGCCCGCATAGCGCTTAACAAAACAAACGGCGTATTATAAACAAAAAAGTTGCTGGGGGATAAAATGTGCCTACCCTTGTTACTATTTGGTTTGGGAAAATACCATACAAAAAACTTTTTTAATGAAATGAAATCAGAAAGTAACCCAATTTTATATGAGGGGTAGAATAAATCGCTGGCTTAGGAAAATAAGGTCGGAAAAATGTACTTTAGAAAAATAGTATATTACAATCCAAGACGGGAAATTAATTTATTATTGTACAGAGATAAACTTAATCTCAAGAAATTTCCTGCCTAGGATAGTATACTATTGTATTTTTAACCATAATTTAAAAAAAAAATACAAAAAATTTCGTGATAACATTTTTGATTTAATTATGTCATTGGCATTAGTTTTGAAAAAATACTTAAACATCAAGTTATTATCGGTCGTTATGTTATAAACAAAAAATCATTAAAATAAACGAAAAAAGCTCCTTTGAATTACTTAACCTACGGTTTATTGGGAAGATTTTGTCTATTTTCGGCAAAATATTATATTAGACAGCGAGAAATCTGTTAGCGGTACTCCACCGGAACTAAAAAGAGCGGCTTAAAAATTTGAAGAAAGCCAACTTGAAGCAGGGTGAGGTACGAAAAAGCTTATTACGTATACCAAAGCTGATGCACTAAAAATACAGTAAAACATCTTTGATCAAATACAATTTTACTAACTAGTCTGTGAGGATTCGGCGCATGAGTACTAAAAACTATTCCACCTCAATTTTTTTATACGATCCCCTTTAAATTGCCCTACTGATAATATAAATGCATGTTGCCATGGGGGAAACTGGTGCCATATTGTTTAAACCGAAATGGTTTAAAGTTTAAACAATTGCAAGAAATTGTTATTTTTTACCCGTACATTTTTTATATTCTTTATTGATATACAAATTAAAAAGATCTTATGGCTTTTTACGATAAAGTTAGTATTTTTCGAGATGTAAATTTTAAAAATTTTGAAACTTGGATACTTTTGACGCATGAAAAATATATATAAAAAAAAGAATAACACATAAAAAATATTTATTTTTTATTCCTTATACAATAGTTTACAATATCCTTAATTTGAAATTTGTTTTTTGGTTGGTGATTACGCGGGTTTACAAGTATGCTTTCCGTAAGGTACGTTTCAAAATAATTCGTTGATTTCTTGTTTTACCTGCTACTGTTGGTCGTAAAACTTAATATACTTTGGATACCTGCATGTAGGTCCGGACTTAAAATTTCGTTTATTTATTATTGTACCTTCTTTTTGGTTTATTATGTAGGTTAAAGGCAAATTGCAAGCGTTAAATATAAAGCAGGGTATTTTTGTCTTAGTTCATCACTCGTTTGGAGTTTGTCAAGGTAATTTCGTGTGTGTTATTAAGCATCCGAAATAGCTAACCTAAACCATTAATATTAGTAGGTAATAAGGACCTGTACCCTTTAAAAGGTGTGGTGAATCATTATTTATCATTTATCTTGAAACCTATTAACTTTATCAAAATTTTTAAAGAGGGCAATGTTATTAATAATTAAATTATCTACAATTTGTTTTTATATATTTTTTTCTGAAATCAATTTTACAGAAGTTATTGGAGCTTTATTTTACCTGTGAGCGCGCGTAATAAACAATCAAAAACCGGATTAAAACAATGATTTTTTTAATTCTCTATTAAGTATATCATATAATATATAAGCTACTGTATAGGGAAAAAAAATAAATATTTTTAATATTTTATTCTTTTTTTATATATATTTTTATTGGTTAAAAATACCCAAATTTGTGATTATTTTAACATCTAAAAATTCATATCTTCAAAAATATTAACTTTTTCGTGAAAAGTCATGAGACCTTTGTTATTTGCCTCTTAAAAAAGAATGAAAAAAATTGACGGGTTGAAAAATAACAATTCCTTGCAATTGTTTAAACCATTTTGGTTTAAACAATATGGCACCAGGTTGCCCCATGGCAACATGCATTTTTATAATCAGTAGGGCATCGTATAAAAAATTGAGGGGGAATGGTTTTCGGTACTCATGCGCTGATTCCTCCTAGACTAAAAGTACTTTAGCGAAATAGCGAAACAAAAAAAGCAATAACTTTATGGCTACTTACAACTTTAAGAAAAGATTGGCATCTCCAAACACGCAAAGCTGCAGGCATTTCTAAAACATCAGAGTATTGGTTTTAAACCTACGAAGTCGAGTATTTGTACAAGAGAAAACATTGGGGATTTTTTACACAAAGCTCTTAACAAATTTTGGCCTTTTAAGGTGGGTTTTAAGTTATTTTTTTAACAGTAAATCTAAACCAAACCATTGTTGTGGGTGGCGCTTATTATTGGTGTGTTCGGGGCATGTAGGTGCAATGAACTTCTTAAAATGGACGCAACTCACGTTAATACCCTTTAACAAATTATTGCAATTAAAATACCTGACACCAAGACCTACAAAAGTCGATCTTTTTTGAAAATAGATCAATATTGGGTAAAATTCGTCAAAAAAAAAACATGTAATTTTGCGAAAAGAAGTTTAAAACGTACAATGGAGACATAGAAAATTGCATAATCAAGCTTTGGGATACCACTCCATTTCAGGCTTTTTTTAAAAATTTGCTACTTTTTTAAAGCTTCCGGGAGTGGAGACTTTTACTGGTCACGGATTCGACGTACAGCTGCTACGATATTAGCTGACAATAGAGCTAGTGTTTTGCACCTAAAGCAACTAGGCGAATGGAAATCCTGCACCGTTGCAGAGGGATGTATAGAATAATCGATGAAAAATCAAACTAAAACGGCCTAGATGTTATCTTTACCAGAAACATCATCTTGTAGTACAATTATTACTAGCAATAATAAAACCCAGTGGCAATGAAGTACCTCTACGAGTACAAGGTATGACAATATTAAAACAAACACAACTTCATAAGGGTAGTGTTAAAATTTGCATAAAAACCTATAATAATTCTAATTTGGTAATAAATTTTAACAAACATTTTTTTTATTGTATAGACCTAATTCTGAATAAATAAATACTTAAGTGTTGTAAATATGCGTTTTTCATTTTTTTATTCTGTCGTTGTTAAAATTTCAAAAAAATGATGACCAGAAAAATGGACGGGAAATGAAAAGACAGTAATGTGACATTTTTAAAATTTTAAAGAGTCAGTAATGTCAAGAATAATCATATGTTTAAAAATAAAAATATTTGTCTCACGCAAAAACTAAAAAAAAAAAAAAATTATTGTTGTTAGATGTTACACATTAATATTCCTGTATTACTGGAATCACTTCCAGACTCCAAGTGCGTTGGATAAATTATTAATTGACTATAGTAAAGTCAATGGTTTAAAGAAAAGTAAGTTTGCTCTCTAAGTCCATAGAAATATTTTACCCGAGTTATTTACCATGATTTTCTGGTTAAAAATGTCTACCCGTATTTCAAGAGTTAATTTATGAGTAAAATGAATCTAAGGTAGTGTCGGAAGTAATATCAGTCGAGTAAATCATTATTTTTATCTGATTAGTAATAAGTGTAACGACCCCATAAAGCTAACGAAACAAACAATAGGGTCTTATCATTATAATAATTCCAAAGTAATGCATGTTAAAAATGGCATAAGTAAAATATGATATTTGTAAAAAATTAAGTTTGTTAACATGAGCATCTGTTAAAACTAAGATATGCCAAATATAGGATACCTGTCAAAATGTTAGCATGGAAGTTATTACAACTTGCCCACAAAAAGAAATTTATTTTTATAAAAATAAATTTTTACCGCTATATAAAAATTTGTCTTTTTGTAATGCATTTAAAAAATTTGTTTTAGAAAATTTTGGTAACTATCTAAAACACATTTTAGGAAAAAAATCATTTAATATTATGGCTTTTTTCTAGTTAATATTTGTGTTAAATTTAATTTATTATTAATATCTTTATTTATTATATTGTCTTCTTTATTTTTAAAAACCTGAATATTTTCTTATTGCATGTCTATAACTGCTGTTTATAAAATTAGGAGTTCACCTCCGTTTAATATGAAATTTGTTTTAAGTTTTTCTTGCCTATCAGCCATACATCTGTTAGAATTTAGCCCTCTTGCAAACCAAATTTTAACTTTAATTTGCTTATCTGTTTTTTTTTCAATATAAAATATTGATCAGAATCAAGACACTCACACGTACACGGTACGATCCAGACAAATATCTACGTCCCAATAATTTAATGCCAATTTGAAAAGTTATGTTTTAATTGAGTATCGATCCGATAAAGTTGTCGATACATTTGATGAATAAACGATTTTTTATTATATTTTGCAGAATTTTTTTTGCACCAGAAACCTACGTAAGAACTAGTTTGGGTTTTACAACAGCTAATCTTAATACAAACCCGTATATTTATCTCTTTTTTCTTAATTTTAAACCATTTCCATTTTTTATTTTGCTATTTAAAATTAATCTCCAGCCATTAAAAATATTTAGATTACATTTTGAGAAGATGGCATTATACTTGCTTGATTTTTTTGCGTTTTTCATATATACTCGTTATACAAGATTATATTTAATACTTCCTGGATAAAAATGCATTTTACACAATTATCAGATTTAAACATTGGGTCACAATACAAATAAATATTGTTGTAAATTTTTCATAATATTCAAGTAATTTAGATCATGTTTTGTGATAAATACAGTTAAATATTTAATTGCCGATACAATTAAAATTATTAAATTTAGACACAAAATAGTATTAACAAGAAATATCCAGAAATAGTTTAAAGATTAGAAAGAGGAAAAAATGTCAAGCTAAAAGTATTTTCTTCTGCTATTAAGAAAATCAGAAGTAAAATAATTATGTAGATAACAATAGGAGCTCCCAAATTAGCTTAAACAATAATATTATATATTTTCTCTACATCTGCTTCTTTTATATTAAAAAAATAAAATCGATAATAGCAACTATATTTTAAATCATCATTTCTTAAAAAACTATCTAAGTTAGGTGTAGAGTGTAGTATCTATTTTGATTTATCTAACATTCCTTGTAAAATTAGAATACTAGAGGAATATTAAAAAAATATATATATTTCGTGTCACTTTTTTAAATCCTTATGGCAGCCCATGAAGGTTTATATAAAACACAGGTACTAGGTACTGTGTGTGCAAGGTTTTCAGATGTTTAACCCGCTTTATTTCTCCCTTCCGTCAACGCTATCAAAACATGTAAATGTTGCATTTTACGGCATCTTTTAGACAACGCGGTAGTGCCAACACGGACGTCATACAATAACTACACCCTCTAAACTATCCCCATTAAGGTCTGGGTAATGTAATCCAGGTGGAGCTTACAGTTTAATGTGGGTTCTAAACGAGACCCAACAGCACACCGTGTTCACTGGCGATCACACATCCAATTACTAACAGTGTCCAAAAAGTTATATCAATTTTACCTTTCTGAAATACCGGTACTATGTAAATTATATTTAAAAACCTAAAAATATCGTTTGTTTCTTACCATTTATTATTCAATATTTAAACAATATTTTATTAATATAACTATTAAAATTTTACATAGTGTACCATTATGGACCTTAAATGTCCACCAATTATCTAGGCTCATCAACAAAAAGGATTGCTCTTTTATTTTTTTATTTTTTTTTTAAATGCAAAATTTTGTTGTAAAATTTAACATTTTTAGTAATAAATAAAAATCGTTTTTTATTCAATTATATCAATTTTACTTAGTTGAATAACCAGTACTATTTAATTATATTGAAAACCTAAAAATATATTTTGTTTCTAACCGTTTATTATACAGTATTAAAACAATATTTAATAATATAAGTATAAAAATTTTGCAGAGCCCCAAGAATATATGACACCAGCAAAAAAAACGTTTTTAAATGAGGACATGTCAAAATTTCATTCTTTGCTACATATAGTGTACCATTATGTACCTTGAATGTCCACCGATTATCTAGGCTTAGTAAAAAAAAATTGCTTTTTTATTCTTTTTTTTTAATGCAAGCTTTGTTGTAAAATTTAACATGTTTAATAATAAATAAAAATTATGTCCTTTTTGTTATTACTTTTTATTTACAGCTTACAGAAATTTCATTTTTAACACCTATGAAAAAAATAATATATTTTTATTTATCTACAATACCCACAGGTGCTAGGTAAATAAAAAGTCTCTTGTAATAAAAAGTTATGCTTAAATAGTAGGACTAATAAATAAAATAAATACGTTTATTACTTAGCTTACGAATAGTGCCTATAAAAATTTGTTTAATTAGTTGTAAATGTTAGTAATAACATGATTAAGCCGTATGTTCTTAAATTTGCATTAAATAGGTCAATTTATACCTTTAAAATAATATTACTCGATCACTAGCAATTTTCTATTTTCCTTATCAAAATCCAGTAATCGTTTATTTTTTAATACTTACTTTGTCATACTAACACGTCCCACCCATTAAATGTCTAAGATAATTATAAAAAAAAAGAAAAAATTTAATGTAACAATGTAAATAAATTAAAACAAGTTTTTTATTTAAAATTTATATGTATCCATTTTTTTTAGATGGCATGCGGGTGAATGGGGACCTTGTTCAGTCAGTTGTGGAGGCGGTTCTAGACTAAGACAAGTCCATTGTGTTGAAGAGACAAATAATACGAAAATTAGGGTAAGTTTGAGATCCTTTTACCGTGTAATTTACTAAGTGGAGCGTCCTTAAACTTTTTGGTCAATTACTTCGAGTCAGCTTACCCGGAACTTTTGTTAAAAGTTTAGATTAAAGTTAGCAAATTTTTAAGATAAATAATGGGTAATTTAAAAATGACCGCGATTGTTGTTGAAGATGGGAATCATGTCATTGTATTGTACAAAGAGAGTAAACGGGAACTTTACTTTTTCACAATAGTTTAAGTAAAAGATACAGACCGGTTCTTTGTTTTAGAATATTATTAAATAAATCCAGATAATTAATTAAGCAAATCGTTTTTAAAAGTTGTACTTTATTTCCTGTACCTTTATTACGTCTCCCATAATTTAGGGTAATTGATTAATATGGTAATATAAGATATAAATAATTATAACACAATTTTTTATAAAATTAAATTAAAACTTGGTTTGACTTTCTACAAAACCCTTTTTGAACTAAAAGTAGGTGCCAACCAAGTGCATCATAAAAGGCATTGCTCCACTGAATTTATTGGATCAGGTTGCAAGTACTGCCGTCAGAAGCAACAAAATTTAAAAATTAATTATCTAACCCCAATCAGGAGCAACACCAAAGCGTCCTCGGATCTTTTAAAAGAAGTAACCAATACAAGATAAGTATTTAAACTGGAAAAAAATGTTTTGTTCCTTAACGTGAGTATCGTGAGTATATTAAGATTATAGGTTTAAATTTTCCAAAATAATTAATTTGCTGTAAAGTGTACACCGTCGTATGTATCGGTAAAACTTATATCGAAATAAAATGGAACCGTTTTTTGCTTAGCTAAAAAGCTACTAAAACGGACAAGATTTAGTTTTTAGTACTTGTTACACCAGTTTATACTAAAAAATAAATTGTATGTTTTTTTGTTACTCCATTCCACCATTATAAAAAATAATATTTTCCTTAGTAACAGTTTTAGGCGCTTTTGTGAAAAATTGTTTAAGCTACTAAAACAAAATTAAATAAAGCACTACCTTTTGCCACGAAATGAAGTTTTAGAAAAACTATATGTAGAATTAAAAGATTCTGTGCACTTCTTCACTTATACTTACATAACCATATAAACATGCCTAAATAAATGTACGCATGTGTAGAGATATAGAAGATACCTTTACTTAATCTTAGGTTATCGAGGTATGATTAATTATATTTATACTGCAGACTTCTAAGATTGAGCTCAAGATAATTTTTATTTTTAGATATGATATTATATATTATTGAATTCTTTTTACAAAAAATATTATGCATATGTGATATTGTATGCTCTATAGATAAATCTCAATATTTTTAAGCTTATAAGATTAAACACCGACTTTTGCTACATGCCCCTTATATTCTTATTTTACTTTTCCGTCCAAATAAAATGAACTCCGATCAAGATGAAAAAAAAAATCTCTTCGGTTGGGCCAAAATTTAAAAGCCATTTTATTTAAACTTGTATGCTACAGATTATACAGAGTAACGGCCGAGTGATGATTGCGTTGTTAAATTTAGCAATGGACTTAGCAATTGTTAAAAGTTTACAATGGTTTAGAATGTTAAACAAAACGTTATTGTCAGTGTTATTCAATGATTTTAGTAGGCAACCTGTCAAAATCTGACAATTTTTTTAAACATTCTAAACCTTTGTTAATTTTTAACAATTGCTAAGTCCATTGCTAAATTTAACAACGCGATCATCACTCGGCCGTATATGTTATAAACATTCGAATTATTTAAATGTATTTCTTTAAAAACAGTTATATTTGTAGATATGATGTGTAGTATAAAATGTCAATATTATTTAGGATGAATGCTTTCGAAAAATAAACTAGGATATTTGTTTTCCGAGATTAATGCTTACAAGTTTTGTAAATTACTTTTTTACACTGGAATCCAATTAAAAATATTTTCCCATATATTCTGCGATTGAAAAATTGGCATAGCAAAGACCTATATCATGCACGGTGTATGATTCGCAGTTTATTTGTATTCTTCATCATATATGTCATAACGACATACACTTATTTATTTTAAAATTATTATTAAACATAAAAAATTACCAAATTTAGCAAAGGAAGGCTCGTCTTATCCTATTTTTACTTGTGCCTTTGTTTTAAAGTATCAGTTATTTTAAAATTTATTTTTGGGTATATATTTCAGCTTCTTTAAAATTATATTTCTAATAAAATGCTTTTATAAACTAAGTTATTTTGTTGTAACTTAAAATATAATTTTTTATTGATAGCATGGAAAAAATATACTGTTATTTTTTTTAAATACATTTTATATTCATTAAAAACTTGAAAACATTTTTTTTAAAGGTAACCTCACACCTTTTAACCGTAATATCAAATATTCCTTTAATATTTATATTTTTTCTGCACATGCACAGCACAGTCTTTTATTGATATATGCTATGTAGCTTTAATTTTTTAAATCTTAAAAACGAGTAAAGATTTATTACCAAAACCTTTTTTATTTTCCTAAAATGTTTTGGGCCTGCATAAGTTCATCTGCCAAAGAAATCAAACCTATTTAAATTAGCTAACTACTAGCTAAATAATTCCGCTAAAATACTATAAAACATATAGTTTCTATTCTTTGTTTAATCGAGGTGGGGGAAAAAACTTTACCAATGACCACATATTAAAACACACATCACAGTGCTTTATTATCATTATATTTTGATTCACAGAAAAGTGGGAAAGAAGGTGGTAATGTTATAAATAAAGATGTATTAAAAGCTTACATTTTTTTTGAAGGATGTATAAACATGCTTTTTCTATAAAATACATTGTTTTCAAAAATACAAATATTTCTAAATTTTTCCTAGTTAATTATTTCCAATTTCTTTTAAAATTTTTGTTAGTATTAAAAGTTAACCCATCGGTAATATTAAATTGTTTTTGTCTTTTTTTAAATTATAATAAACCACTTTAATAATATATCAGGGATGTCCAGAAATAAAAGTATTAACCTATTAAAAGTGAGTTTCCTAATTTTGATATGTATTTTTTATTTACACCTTAAAAATTGTTGAAATAAGTTAATTTGTTAGATTTTTAGAACTACAAACTCCCATAATAAAATTAACTATTTAAAGTTATTCTAATTATTAAAAGCAACAAAAATATTATTTTTTGCTATTTTATCGCAAGCTAAACATTTAGCGAAAATATGGCATTTAAAAATAAGTGTTTTTTAAGACTTTAATATTTAAATTACAAATCCGGTAAAAAAAGCAATAATAATATTTTTTATAAAACATGCAATTTATGCTATATTAACAAAAAGTTTTTATTGCTAACTTTGACTATTATACCATTTGCCCTTCTTCGACATAACATAATAAACGAATATGCATGATATCTAATTTACTTTTATGCTAATCTTAAAAATTAATTGACTAAATAATTTAAATTAAATTACTAGTGGATAGCCATTTTTTTTCTTTTTGGATCAGCATAAAACAAATTACTCCACTAAGTGAAAGTTCGATTCACTAAATTACTTTAGTAATAAGACGTAAACGTCAAAATGAGATAAGTTGAGCTGTTATTTTTAGGTATTTTTCTTGGAAATTGCCTAGTTTTAACCCAAGTGTATAAGTTCTCTCGTCAGAAGTTCTATAAGAGCCAAACCGCAAATTGACCGGAAAGTTTTAAGAGGCCCTACTTAACAAATTAAAAGGGAGGTTCGGTTCTTCGGTATTAGCTTTTTATGGCACTAGATTTTTAAAAATTGTTAATTTTTATAATTAAATTATTTTAATATTATTTAAACCAAATGAGAATAGTATCTTTAAATTACTTTTTTTAGTAAAGACAAGCTAAAATAAATATGTGTAACATCTGCTTAATTACGCTTTTTAAGGAAATGCGATAAATATTAACTTTGGGTTATATATAATATTATATTCCTATTATATAACAACTGAGAAAACCTTTATGGAACATGTCTTGTAAAATAGTTTTTGTTGCATCAGCATTTATGCAATGTTCTTAGAGCGCTTATAAACGCAAAAAGTCGCAGCTTGTAAAATATTTACGCTGATTTAAGTAATTCGTTTGCAGCTTTATAACTGTTTTATAAAACAGTTTTATGAACATATACGTAGCTATAATAAAATGAATTTTCCACAACTAAATACCTATTTTGTAAGGCTTTTTTTGAATTTATTTAAAAAATATTAAATAAAACAGGTAGGTTTGTTGTTATTTTATTAGAAACAGAAGCAAAAAATTTTAATAAAGCTAAGAAACAACTTTACAACAAGTAAATAAGGGGCCATTTAAAAATTAACATGCATGCTTGTTAAGATGTTTTGATAATTATTATAACTTTTAATAGGCTTACCTTATCGTAAGTTTTAGATACCAGGACAAATTTAGTGTAAAAGGTTGTTATATGGAAAAATTTTTACTCTTCTCGTAAACTATAAAAAAATGGTTTATTTTTTCAATTTTTTTATTTTATGGTTGCTTAAAAATTTTGAAAAATTCACCTAAAAAGTGTACTCATTTGTCCAAATAAGTAACAAATAGGTTAATCGAATGTATATATACTGTTTTTATCATACTTAAAGTCGTTTTTTAAATACCATTACGTTATTGAGAAAACCTAGGAAAGAACATGTCCAGGATGACGGCATATGTTAGATAATATTTGTATCCCAAAATATGCAGCCTTTAAATAAAAATATTTCTCATAATACTATTTTAAAATATATATTTAATATGACTTGTCAACGAAATATTATAGTTTTAGTGTATTTATTAAATAATAATATAATAATATTAATAATTAGTAATTATATGTATTTTTATAATAAAATAATTAATAAGTATTGTTTAATTCTACTATATTAGTAGTTATAACAATGAGAAAATATTTTACATGAATCGTGTTAAAAGTTCTAAACAATCTAAAAAAACAATAAAATAATAAAGAATTTTAACATTCTGATAATATAGGCATAAACAAGAAGTTTCCTAATGCTGATCTTCGTTTTTTGACAATTTTCTTTTTGTAATTGTACGTGACACTCCCCTAACACATTTTATAACTAAAGTCCCCTTACCATTGTTCTTCCTTTGTTTAGTTTCGTGATGTAATCTTTCAAGTTGATTACGCTAAGTAAATGTCATGTCTGCACTAAAGCGCATATCTACACCTGCCTCTAATAACCTTCTTCTTCATTTTAAACATTTTTGTGCAAACCGAGACTCAGTAAATTCAACTCTCGGTGGACGATTATTGCCTTCAGCTTGACGAATTTGTGTTGTATTTAAACCAACCGATATAACCTTAATTGTATTGAGAATAGTGTTTATCTTCTCACTGACATAATCAATGCGCACCTGAGCTTTTCAAAAATTGCTTTATTGTAGATTATAAACAATAATATTTTTTTATCTAAATTTTTGATCTTGCATTTTATTAAAAACAGTTTCGGGATCATTGTCAGCCTTCCTTCCATTGGGGGAATAATTGATTTTTTTTTCCTTAGTGGTTTCCAGCTCAGAACAAATCAGCGTTATTTCATTCTT